>JAVJGJ010000035.1:5068446-5094209 GCA_035590215.1 Microhierax caerulescens
TTTCTTTGGAAAGCAAGGCACTCGTACCGTGCTGCTCTCTGGTCCCTTGCATGTATTCTTTATACTCATAACCCTTGTTATGTTGCTTGGTCCTTGTTGCTCACAGCTCTTCCAAGCTGCTCAAGGTGGGGTTGAACTGATGCCTCAGTGGATACAACCATGAACAGCCAGGTGCCTTTAGTGGAGCAGACAGCAAAAATTCATAATGAGGTAGAGAACGTAACGGGAGATAGTAAGGATCAAAACCGTTGAGGGTTTGGGTTTGCAGTTCATGTAGATGAATGGTACAAAGCCTGAGAAGGCAAGTTAGCAGGCTGCATGCAGCTGGACTTCTGGCTGCTTCGAGATCTGTGCCTGTGCTGGTCTTAGGGAAAGAGCGAAGCAGCAAAGCAATGAAGCAGTAATAGACTAGAGCAAGATCAGCTGCTGGAGAGCTTGAGCTTTTTGTTCCTAAGTTTCATTCCCAAACTTTTTATGGTAGTTGATTAATTTTCACTTGCTGTAACTCTTCCAGCTTTAGAGGGCAAATGCTAAGTCAGTGTGCAAAGTACTTTTATATTATTGGTGTAAAGAAGCAAACCATTTTTTAGCATCTTTTAATACTATACTGTACACCTCTTACCCAGCACTGTTCCTTGGAGGAGCTCGTTCTGGAGATTCCTTTCCTCCTGCTGCCCTCTCTTTAGTGGAAGAAAGCTGGGTGTTATTTCTTGTCTCACCTAAATAATAATTTTAAAAAAACCAACCAACCACCAACCACCCAAACCTTAATGTGTATTTTACTTTTTCTTGTGGTGATGACTTATGTCCATTTTGGCAGGAGTTGGAGCACACTGCTCCTTGTCTGCATGTGTGCCCTTTGAGGGCTGGCTGCAGCCTGGTCGAGATTCACAGGTCGAGTAGCTGAGTCTCACAGTTACTCATTAGCTCTCTGGCATATCAACAGAGCAAACGGTATGCTGCAAACACTGACTGCAGATGCAGGGGCAACTACTTGATTGATACAGCTTAACATCTGGCAGTTTCAACCTTGTACAGTTCTGCATTTTGATCATTCCATCTGGTTCTGTGTGTCAGCAGCATCTGCAATACAGGACACTAGAGTACGAAGGAAAGTATTGTCTCTAAATTTTAAATTCTATACCTTCTCACATTTTTTTTTAATTATTATTCAAAACACCAAGAGAACTAAAAGCCCAGAATCCTTTTTATACCCCTCTCCCACTACACACACACATATACGCTCTAAACCTTGAAGCAGTCCAGATCACAAGCTGCAGTCATTTCCTGAGCCTTACATTTTTTTTAAGGAAAAGAAACAAAGCATCAAGATCAGCTGTTCTGAAACTATTCTTCTTTATCTAAAATTATCCATATTGCACTACAAATCCAACCGCTGATGTCATGAGAAGGGTAATGAAAGTCTGCCGTGGCTTAATTTTCATGTTTTCACAATGTCAGACTTTTCTTGCAGCCGAGATTGCAGTCCTTTTAAGTGCAGGATGCTCCCTTTTCTAGCAGAAATTAAACTGCATTTCTTTTAAGAGGAAAGAAATGTGACACAATTGCGCACAATAGTCAAGAAGAGCTTTGGCTTTCCACCAGAGATCTGACTTGCTTTTTTCTATGTAAGTATTACTGTGCTGTAAACAAATGATAAACAGATCTAGAGAGAAGTAAATGATGCAGTTAAGACTACACCTAGATCTGCCAGTTTCAAACGCTGCTGCGGGGCTGCTGGAGGACCATGCAAAATCACTGCTAATGTCCTTGCTTTCATCTAGTATGAAATCGTACCTTAAGGAATTACTCCTTTCGGTAGATGAAATGTTGATCCAAATAAACAGAGGTTCCTCTCGTCTCCCCTTTTGCCCTTTGTATTGCCTATTTGCAGGGTGCAGAGTGAGTCAGCCGTAGTAACGTCGAGAAAGTTCAATGATGAGAAAATAAAGGTGGTATGAATGTTGCTTTCTCTTTTGCTCAGGACAGATATAGATGCTTGCGCATAATTGGTTTTGTACATGAAACATAACATTTTGCTTCCTACGCAGATGCTATTTGGCTAACTGGATGCTTGGAATCTTTTTATTGTGGTTAAGTCACAAATGCCTGGGACAGTGCTGTGAAACCTATTGTCAGACACTGGAGCCATCATTCTCCCTCAGGCACTGTAACTTATGCACGAAATCTTGGATTCAAAAGAAAAAATTAAAGCCTACGTTTGATGTACGGTAGCTTGCATTTGACTGATCTGTTTGTTGGGGGACAGGAGCCCATGGCCATGTGAATGTAGTCATGCATAATTGACAGCGTATTTTCTCTATGTGCAATAGCCATTTTATAGCCTTCCTCTGCTCTCCTCTCCCTCAGCAAATCCATATGTCCCATAGCTGGGATTCTAGCTTTTATAGAACGTCATGAACAGAGTAATTTTGTCTGCTTCAGGTAAAGTCCTATCCAATTCTTGTTTTTATTTTGTCTTTTATAGGAAGGATCAGAATGTGCTATCACCGGTCAATTGCTGGAATCTCCTGCTGAATCAAGTGAAGCGGGAGAGCAGGGATCACACCACCCTGAGTGACATCTATCTCAACAACATCATCCCGCGCTTTGTCCAGGTCAGCGAAGATTCGGGGCGCCTGTTCAAGAAGGTAACTGACTGCTACAGCATGTGCCTTTTTGTTTGGCTCTTCTGAATCACAGTTTTAGCTGTTACTTCTGGTGGATCAGTTCATTGTTGACTAGGCCCAGCATTTTTTCCTCTCTGTGGATAACTGTGCTTGGCTTACTTTTGATTTCTTTATTAATTTTCTTATTCTTCTAGTGTTTTAGGATTTTCCCCAAAGTGGTCAGTTGAGATTTGTTGGTCTAAATTCAGGCCATGTCTTTTCCTTGTATCCTGCTCACAGTTTCGTATGCATTTTGAAACTTCTATTAAATATGCAGAAACCCTCCAGGTCTTCAACTCTGAATATAGATAGTCAAGAGCAATTCTCTAAAGACAAACCTATAACCGCCACTGAGGAAAAACTACTGCTAAAAGAAAAATTAGGGAGAATTCCTACAATGCTAGGTAATAAAAGGATGTGTTGTCCTTCTCTGGAAAAAGGACAAAATACAGCTGAGGCTCTGTTAGCCCTGTCCCCTTTCTCTCCCTTTGATTTCCACCTGGGAAAAAAAGGTGGGGCAGTGTGGGAGGGTGTTTTTTATTAAGAATCTGTCCTTCCAGTTGAAGAAACATGATATGGAAGCTTTGAAGCTCCTGTTAAATGGTAATGCCATGTCTCTTCAGAGATTTATCAATTGCTGTAACATCTGCTAGTTAACATGTTAAAAACATTGCAAGCCTTAACTTTGAAAGCAATTTCTCTTCCCCCACCTGCCACCCTCTTGCAATGTGTCATGATCTTGGAGAGTTATTTCTACTATTGCAAGGCCTAGAGAAGGGGGCTGCAGAAGGACTCAAGCTTTCTAAAGAATTCTTCTGTGGAGACTCATCCTAAATCACATTGCCTCTGAGAGAGAAATGGAAGAGGAACACTTCTGATAAGAATACCCTAGCATACTTTCATGTCTGTCTTTTTACCGTCAGTGCTGCCAGTTCTCATATTAAAAAAGTCATGTGAGTAGCATGTGACTTGAAAATTAAAATCTGGTCAGGTGCAGTCAGCAGTAATTGGAAGCCTCGTTGGCTTTTCACTCTGGTCTTGACAATCTTGTGAAATGTCTTGAGGAAAGGGTGTTCAGATGCTTCTTAACATCCCTATATTGCTTTAACTGATAAAAGAGAGTATATAAGGCAGTCCGTTTAGGCTGCTAGAAAATGAACAGTGCTCAATGTTGTGTGTGTGTGATATTTCAAGTCAAGATGCACTTGAAGGAGCAGCATCTTCTTCTGTGTTGCCTGGAGAGCAGGATGCATTTGCTCTTTTATAGCAGGTATTTGTGTGTGTTGGCAACTGATTTATATAGGAGAATGAAAATAAGTGTAAGTGCACTGTTGTGTTCCTGGTCCTCTGCATGTTTGTGGAATTTGTAAAATACATTCAGATGTTACATTCTGTTTCTCTTTTGCTTCTTTTTTTGAGACATTGCTCAAGCAGAGGAGGAACCTTCTCTTTTCAACTAATGTCACGCTAAGGCCTTTTTGACCTTTTAAAACTTTCTGGTAATTACATTATGGTTGATTAGATACTTACACGGGATTATTGAATGGCAGTTACTCTTCAGTTCCTCTAATCCTTCCAAAGGAGAAGTAATCTCCCCACTGAATTTCAACAAGGGGTGTGCTTGAGGAGGGTGGCTGAAAAAATGGCTCGGCGAAGTAGTACATGGAAATTGATATTATCCTGGTTTGGCTGGAAACTAGAGTCTTAATTTTCAGCCCCTTGTATAAGCTTGGTTTCACCCTGTTTTATTTCATTTTGGGCAGTAGGGCTTGAACAAAATCAAACAAAAACCCCAGAGGGGTATGTTGTCGTTGATCTGTTTTCTTTCTCACAGACCAAATGCAAACTCTGTATTAATTTGTGCAAACAAAAGTCATTTGTTACTAAATTCCAACTGCTTGTTGTCCAACTGTTTGCCAGGCATACCAAATTGGCTGAAGGCCAAAGCAGGTATTAGCTTACTATGCCACTTGTGCTGGGTGGTTAAAAACAAAAACCGCATCCTCTCTTATCTAGAGTGTCACATAGTTGAGTAAGATAGCAGCTGAGAGAGAAATTGGGCTGAACTTGGCTCTGCCACTACTTGTGCCTTTTCACTAGAATCTTTTACCTTTTTGAGCTGCAAGAAGCAGCGTGAATTGGTGCAAAAGCTACTGCAGGCTAGAAAACAGGTATGGTGTGCGGTTAAAATATTGCAAATCAGCTTTATATTCCATGGATTTTTCTTATAATGCTGTCTGCTTATAAAACCCCTGTGTAGCATTCTTGTAGTACTCTGTGTGTCCCAAGAGCAGTACAAACAAACTTCAGAATCTCTCTGGACCATAAGCAGACAAATGGCACCTTTTCCTGGATGAAAAACCAGGGATAAGTGGATGAAGTCACTTATCCAGGGCTGCTCAGCAAGCCGCTGGCAAAGCCAGGATGCCTTTCTGATCAGTATCTGTAGGTATTGAAGGGAAATAATTAAGTGACTTGGTGAGATATTTAGGAGTGGTATATATTTTTATGCCTCTAACCGGAAGTTAAAACCATGCTAGCCCAAAGGGAAATTAGTTCTGTTGATGAGGAAATCTGAAAGAACGTTCTCCTCCCCCCTCCCCATAGTTTCTCCCGTCCTTTTTCAAACTTTTGAGACATCCTTTCCCATTTTTAATGGAGAAGAGCTACCATAGTATGTGGCAGTTCAGAAAATTGAGCACTTTTTAGCAGTCATGAAAGAGAGGTAGTTTATACAGGAGCTATGTGGAAAATAATCTGTGCGATGCTTCAGAACTTCCTATGAAGCTGTGGAAGGCAAATTCCAGGGTCCCAATCAAAACCCAAGTGCGAGCGAGCTCTGAGAGGCATAGCTGCATTAGTGTGGTGCTACATCTCAGGAAATTTGTGTAGCTTCTCCACAGATCTAATTAGCCAGGCTACGTCAGTGAAATAACTGGCTGTATTACTTCTGAGACCTGAGTTTCCAGCCTCTCTTGTGCCATGCGGCCATTCCAGCTCATTCGCTGATTCTACACTATCTCCTGCCTGGTGTAACGCATGCAGTATAGTTAAACTAAAATGCAGTGCAGTTTAATGAAATGCAGCCCGCAGGAGGAAGAGCCTTAGCTGTGATGCTGTTAGGGCACTCAGGCTTGGCATAAATCAGGACCTTGGTTTTTACTGATTTCCAATGGAAATTGTAGGTGTTGGAACTGTACTGCTGATCTTGCTGCTGGTCTGGGAGCTCTATCCTTGTCTCATGCTACACAGGGAATCTGTTAAAAACAAGGGCAGTTTATTGTTTGAAAGTCTGAGGAACATTATTTTGTACACTCCTGTTCGGAAAATACCTTTTGAAAACAGTTACGCGTGTACCTGGCTGATTGCAGGTGTTCCAGTAACTTACATTTAGGAACCGCTCACTGGGTGGTAAATAATGCTATGAAATATGGAGAGGATAGCCATCCTTGTTTGCCGAGGGCAGTTGAAATAAAATCCCGAGGCACGAGATCCTTTTCTTGGGCCATTCATAATTCAGGGCTTTCTTGAATCAGTGCTTTGTGCCACGCTGGGATTGAGCAGGTGAGCTTGGAAGGGCAGACTGGGTAAAAAGGCTGTACTTAAGATCCCTTTTGTTGCTAAACTCTTGAGTTGCTGTATCTTGCACCGTCTGAAGTGCTGAGGTTTTTCAGATGAGAGAGATCTAAGTACAGCATGCAGCCTTAAATCCAGCCTTAAGGCTGCAAAGGGCCTGGATGGGTGTGATAAGGTCTGTGCTGGGAAGGAAGCACATCCTCAAGGGCCACGGGGATGCGGAGGGAAGCGGTGTGGGAGCTGGCTGTGTCGCAGCTGGAGCAGCGCGGAGCCTGAGGTGGGCAACCCAGGAAGAGCATCATTAGTGGTGGCGATGAGGGTTGGTCTCTTCCAGCAGCTGTGGTGGAGGATCCTCAGGCTGGGACAGATTCTTGTGTGTTTGCTCTTGGACCGCTCAGACCAGCTGTGCAAAGGACACAGCGCTGCTGACTGTCAAGCTTGGATGGGTCTGCCTTGAAATCAGTGAACTTCTGAAGTTCTAGCAGCGGTGCCTGCGTTGTGCACAGGTTTTGAGAGTTTGTTTGCAGTGTACGGATTTGCAGTGTTGTGGAAAGCCTGCGTGGTCTGTGGCTTAGTTTGTCTCACACAGTTTTTCTGTTCGTGTTTTATGATGAAGAGATCCCACTCCAGGGCTGTGTTACGATGTGGAGGGTCTTAATTGTTTGAGTGTTAGATGGAAGCTTGCCAGCCACTTCAAAGGTATCTTTGCTGATAAGAGAAGCTGTGTTTGCTGCCAAAGCCAGCACTGAAGTGGTGCTGGATGTACAGTATGTGTCAGCCCCATTTCTTCCTGCCTCTGGGATTTGTTTACTTCCTCAGTTAGCTCTCCCTGCAAAACCAAACGTGGTTTTATATCTTACTGGAGACTTGCAACCTAAGGTGTAGGTATCCTTTGAACAGTGTACTCTTTTTCTGTGCCCTTTGTGTTGGTTTCTCCTGAGGAAACAGTTTTCCATTTCAGTGAAAGCTGTTGTCAGTAAGGGGCTTGCTGCTATAGCACTCTTGCAGACAAGTCCCGTTGGTGTCGGTGGGGATCTGACGTTTGGCTTCAGCGGCGCCACTGGCCCCAGGAATAGTGTCGGTGTAATTCTGTGCTACTACAAAAGAACAGGAAGATAAATGGTGAAATAAATAACTGCCCTCTTGAGCAAATAAAATGGGGAGAACTGGTGGAATTGTCCTAATAGCAAGTTGTTACACCTTGGGAAGGAGGTAATATTTTCTTATTTGTCCAACAGTTAATGATTTAGCCCTGGGTTTCATACAAGGTTGAAGTTTAAAGCCCGTGTGCCACCCAGCATTGCTATTCTGGTCACCTCTCCCTCGCCTGGAAGACCGTCGTGCTTTGATGTCAGTGCCTGTTCTTGTGCACGCTCCTTTTCATTCCTCCATCTATTATTGTGGAGAGCACTCCTTTGATTTCTTCCTCCTTACCCTTCTTCAGACTAGCCCTTTTATTTATATATTTATATATATGTATTCAAAATATTCTTCCATTTGAGCTGATTCCTGTTTTGATTTCCCCTTTTCTCCCTTTTTACTCTATCCCCCTGTCACCCTGTCATTTGAATGTGGCCCTTGATTTCTCCACATGATACAACCTTTCTGTTCCTTACATGGTTATCAGGTTTTCTTGCCTACGGACGTATCTTTTTTAGTGGGATCCCTTGGTATTATTTATACATGTATAGCCTTTTGAGAAAGTCTCTTTAATTTGGTATCTTTAATCACTCTTTCTCTGTTGTCTCTTTGAGATTTCCCTAGAAGCAGACTGATAGTCTTGTTCAAATTTAAGGGGAAAAAAACCCCACAACTTTTTAAAAGAGTGGGCTGTGGAAGCCCCAGTCAATTTGAGTACTTTCTGAACAAACTGGGTTTTTTTCAATGTGACAGATTTTTACATAACAAAATTATGAAGTAATCGGCAAGTATTAATAGGAAGAAAAGCATATTTATTCTGCAAATGTGTAAGTCCCTGTGTCTTAGAGGGGCCTCAGGACAGGCCATGGCTGTTGGTCAGCTGCTTTCTAGTGCTGTGCCTCTGAACAGAGCCAGGTACCTTCTCAGCATCTGCCTGCCTTGCTGTGACATGCACCTCTCATGCAGCGTGAGTCCTACCGAGTTTAAAACATAAGTCTGCTCTATTTTTAACTTGTGGCTCCTTGCAGCAGTGTTAACTGGGAGGCTCACTGGAGATGCTGGGAGCAGTAACCCTGTCCTGCCCAGCTGTCAGGCTTGTGCTGGTGGACGTGCCATCTCGGTATAGAGCAGTGGGGACAGGGAGGGGTAGTTGCCCTACAAATCTTCCTTTGAGAGCACAGCATTCCTTTACACTATTATATCAGGTTCAACTGTGATATTTATGGGGAGAAAACCCTGTAAGGAATGAGGAAAACAAAACTGAGGATTTGAAATTCGCTTCCTGTTTAATACCTTTGATCATGAGGAAAAAAAACCACATTTATCTGCTAGTACACTGCACAGTGTTTGATGTGAAATGAAAAATCCACAATGAGTTGGTTATAAGCCTTGCAGTAATCAAGGAAGAAGAATTATTAATTCTCTTAAGGGGTCTATGCTTAAGATGACCTACTTTACAGCTGCAGTATGTCTCATGGCTGCATTGGTACCAGAATATGAAAAACCTTAAAATATACCACACATGGAAAAGCCATGCATATGAAGGAAATGCACTGGCCAAAATGCTGAGCATGTGTGAAACTATTTCTCCATAACACTGTAAATGCATAAATATACAAATGACATAAGTAAAACGGTGAGTGAGGTGCAGAGTTGGTATGTACGTGCTGTATCCCTGCTCTCATGATTGCATCCTTACCCACTGTGTCTTCCTGTGCCTTAGGGAATAGTGATGTTGAGTTCTTACTCTTTTGCCAAAATGTAAAGGACACGGAGGCCTGTTGTGAAATGATATCATCTGCTTTCTCACTGAAAAGGTGAAAACTCCCATTTTTCCTACCTGCTCATTTTTAGAACAGTTGGAATGGGAGAAGGGAGAGGAAGTGAGATAATTTGTGTGGTGCTCTTATCTCAGTTAGGATTTGACTCCCCCCCACACCTGCAGTTGGGGTGGATGGTTTCTGTTGCGCCTCTACCACTTTGTACCCGGTCAGGTACAGTGATGAGATTGAAGCATGTTGCCCAGGGTGATGTGGTGAATACTGAAGGCTACAGCTGGAGTAATTTTACTGCGTATGTTACAAGCTAAAAAATGTCATCTCTGTGTATAGATTGGGCAAGGAATACACTGCATTTGACTCTGTTTAATGTGTGAAAGCAGTCCATCTTTACTGCATTTTGTTTTTTGTTACTTGTATGCTTATGTTTTTCTTTCACTATACCACTACACATGCCTTTATTTTGCTGCAGTGTGAATTCGGGTCAGCCAGGAACGAGGTAACAGCACCTCTGCGCTCCAGGTCGTCCCGTTCACTCTGATCCCCCTGGTCCATTTTTCCTGGAGAGACATCGCAGTAGCTTGCAAAAGGGTGTTGCGGGAAGTCAGTAGCACAAATCATGCAGAGCATTAAAACTGTGAGCAGAATTATAGAGCATTACGTGTAATATTTTACAGGACTTCACTACCGGCTGGTAGGTCTTGCCACCTTCTGAAGCCTATTTCACGTGTGGCTCATTCAGTGAGGGCAAATGTAGCTGACTTCGCAACAAGAATGAATGCTCTCAGCCATAAAATTGCTTGGTTTGTTGGGATTGAGTGCCTAAAGCCCAAGATTCGATATGATCAACACAGAATTCTGCAAAAAAGAAAGAAAAAAAAAAAAAGAAGAAAAAGGAGGTGGGGGTTGTTTGGGAGCAGCCCTTCCAGCCCACAGTATGGGAGGCAGTGGTGTGACGTGGTTTCACGTAGGAATGGCTTTTCAGAGTACAGTATTCTGCTTTAATAAGGAAAATTCCTTATGACTGACATAGTGGTGAAACAAATCACTAGTGAAATGGTAGATAAAACTGGATAATAGAACTGTAATTTAAATGTGACTGACCATTGCATAATGGATCATTAAACTGAAAACTGATGACCTGTCAGCCAAAAAATGCATATATATTGTATGACATAGTTTCTTGTTTTCCTAGCTTTTCTTCAAATTTTTGAGAGTTTGAAGCTTTAGAAGAAGTCTTTACAGACTGTGGGGTCATGGGATGTACTTCTATACAGTGAAGCCAGTTGAGTGTTTAGATGAGATCATGAAGGAGATAAATTGTATTTGCTACTGCATGTGAATGTATTAAAGGCAGGCCTGCTAAAAAAAAAAAAAAAAAAAGAAAGAAAAAAGAACATTATCAAGAATCTACCTATAAAAAATTCTAAACTTTAATGAGCAAGTTCTGTTTAAGTGTTGCGTGTATGATCTTGGAAAATTTTACCTGGCAAGCCTTCTCTTTAACAGACATCCTAAGTGATGTTAAGTAATGCATAATAAATACCATGTATTGTAACTTGGATTTAGACAGGAGTAAAAAGGTTCTTGCGCTACTGCAAATTTCCTCACTGGTCTCAGCAAGAACTCAATCCACTTGCCTCCTAGCTCCTGCTGTTCATTCGAGAAACTTTGGAACATTTAATGTTTGCTTTCCACCTGTGTGTATTTAATTATTCCCTTTAAAAAGGCGTAGAGAAACGGTCTTATTAGAGGGTGGTTTTCAGAATCAGCAGATTTGGGTTCTAGTTCCAGCCTTGCCACTAGCTGACATAATTTTAGGCAATGTATTAGATAAAATCTCTTATCTTGGTGTATTATGAATTCTCCCATCAGTGGTTTCTGAGTGCTTCCTTGCTATTGTTGAGTTTATACAGAAAGCATCTCGTGAACTTCACGGTATGTTTGTTTTGAAGCTGTACCATCTTTCAATCAGATTTGGAACTACGCTGAGGCTTGAGATCCCAGGCATAAAATCTTGACAGCATTCCTTAGCTCTCATATTTATTATCCCCCCTAAATATTTTGAAGCTGAAGTCGTTAATGTTTGGTGGAATGCGGAACAGCCAAGCGAGTGCTGCAGTAGATCCCAAAAACATCTTGATTAAATTAGAGGGGAGGTGGAGGGGAGGAGGGCTGGAACAAAGAGGCTGTTGAGAAGCTGGCACGGCGTGCTGGGAATTTATGTTCCAGCAAGGGGTGGCAGCAACCTACAGCTCTGCACATGGTGCATATACACCCTGTTGTAACAAAGGAGTATGTGTGCATGTGTGAGCGTGTATGTTTATGCATGTGCACGCACGCACACTTTGGGCAGCTTCTCTTGCTTTCCTGTTTCAGGTTGAAGAAAAGCCTTGAGAAAGGCAGCTTGTGAGAAAACCACGGAGGTTGCAAGTCAGTGCTCCTGGGCACCAGTTATTGTTGTCACTGTGCTGAAATGACTTTCTTGTTCTGTTGCGTGCTGCCGATCATTTCACTGATTTGCAGAGATAAGGAAGCCTTGTGTTAATTGCTTATCAGTGCGTACCGTTGCAGCAGCGCAGGTGAGGTAGTGCTGGCACCCTGCTCTCCCCCATCCTCGAGGGGTGGTGGGCTCCCACGTCTGCCATCTTCCAAGAGCATTAGTGATGCACATCAAACTAGATAATCTCCCAGATCATGAGGACAAGTGTCTAGCCCTGGTGCGATAAGGAGACAAGGTTTGTGGGGACACCCCCTCCCCGCATACACACAGTTTGTTATTGGAGCCAATTAGATTTTTTTTTTTTTTGCATAAGCCCTACTTCAGGGTTTTTAAGGGATGTACACACAGACTTTACTTGCAGCTACAGCCAGGAGAAGGTAATAACAAAACTTAGCAAATTTTCTTTTGCTTTTGCCTGGAAGACTGTTCAGAAAATGAATCACTCTAAACTGTCTGCCTTTGAAAACCATAATACAGAATTTGATGTTGAAATGGAAATTGATACCTAGAGACGTTTACAACTGCAGAGACTGTGTTGTTGTTTTTCCTTGGTGAGCATTTTATTCATAATTCCCTGCCACATTCTAGCATGATCTTGAAATCTCTTATGCCTGTATGGCAATGGTTAAGATCAGCAGACTCAAATCTGGATGCACTTTGAACTTCATGGAACCTCAGAAAAGTTCTCTTTGTGAACCAGGTCCTCCACCCTCTGCAGCACTTGAGCAACAACTTTTTTTGCTAATGTGAAAGTCATCTTCTTTTGACTTTCCTGAGCTAACTGTTCTGCTTCCTCCAAATGTATTTCTTTTTTCAGGGTCAACTAGCTCAGCTTTTTTTCTCCTAAGTCTTTTTTTTTTTTTTGGGTGGAATTGGTACGGGCAGCAGCTTTAAATTAACAGTGTTCATTGCATAGCTCTTGTTTTCATGACACCTGTGATCTATCTTACCTTCATCTTAATGTAAGGTTTTTTCCAGTCCAGCAATCTGGCAGTTTCTTTCTTGAAAGCTCATTTGGAAGCACAAAGACTTTTGTGTTTTGACAATTTGGCACTTACACTTCTTTTCTTCTTCAACCTGAATATGCATTAAAATATTCATTTTAATCTATTTCGCATAATTGATGCTTCAGCAGTTTATACAGTGAATGAGCAATTTTATGCAAGAAATAAGCAAATGGGCTGAAAAGAGCCGGCTGAAAAGCAGATGATTGGTCCAGTCCAGGCAGTTTAAGCAGCACAGTGAAACGTGCTGCTGAAAAGCACCGTCTGTGTGAAAAGTTCAGTGCTCAGGGCATTTAAAGCAGACCCAGCCAGTCACTTTCATTAATCATCTCCAATGTTGAGAAAAAGCCAGTCATAAAATCTTTGCAACCCATATCACTGCAGTGATAAGCAGCAGCTTCAGCTTTTTTTCTTTTTTCAGAGATTGCAGAACTGTAGATAACATTTCTGCAGACACTCTTGGAGACTGGGAATCACCAACTTTTTTCTGTTCTTCAAATTAAAGACTCCTCAGAAAAAGCGGGATGCTTCCCTTTGTCAACATTTGTGTCAGGCACTTCCAGCAGCACATCTGCCCACCTGGGAAGCAAGTTTAGGAACATGGGACTGGAATGTATGAAAATGCAGAAGACCTGACCTTGGACGGTTCTGTTCCTACATCTCATTGTGCTGTCACCAGCGAAATGCAAGGCTGGTCTGAAGGGGTCACAACGTACGCAGTCTGTAATAAAACATCTGTCACCTCAGAAAGACAGTAAAATCTGAGCACTGTTGAATTGGACGGTATTCAGGAAAGGATAAGTTTAAATTTAATTATATAATCTTCTTTTTGCGTTTTAATTTATCAGTATCTGGGTTTTTTTCTCATGGCTTAATGCTATCTTGACTACTTTGGCAGAAGTGCTGGTTTAAGTGTGGGTTTGCCTGCATTACCTTTTTATCTTTTTCTTTTCCTGAACATTGTAGGCATAAATGATCTTGAACCTATCAAATTTGCTTGACCCAGTACATATTATACGCTTCTAACATGCAGAGCATGAAGGTTCAACCAGGCAAGCACTGCTTTAGTAAGCCTGATGGTTTTGTGTGTGTGTGAATGGAAATGTTAGTTTAGAGAGACAAGACCTCTGCTCTCTTCCTTGGCTTCTCCAATTACTCACCTTGGATGTCTTTTATTAATAAAACCTCGGGAAAAGAGGAATTTGATGTGCTTTATCTCTTTGCTGCGCCTCAGAACGATTACAGCTATGAAATTAGGGGTTTGAAAATGTTAAAGATGTACTGCAAGGTCTAAGACTGCATTTCTGAGATTTCTGTCATTAAATATTAGTAACTATTGGGATTTTTTCTGGTTAAACGTTTTATAGGAGCAAAGAAGCTGGCTGGCTCCCATGCAGCCCGGGCAGAGACATCATTAGTGAATGTCACTTGGAGGTGGATCTGTCCTTTCCCTCTGGATAGTGTGTGCTGTTGGGTTTTTGGTTTTGACAAGGTAACAAATCCCAGTCTGTCTATTCCCACCTCTCTGTCCGTTGAGGGAGATGCTACAACAAAAACCTTGGGGATAGACCTCCTGGTAGCTTTTCCCTGTGCTCTTCAGAGCTGTGGGTACGATTTCTTCCCTGCCACCAGGCTGAGAGAAACATTTTTGTCTGATGGCTGACAAAGACAGCTCTGTGTTGTACTTCTCTTCCCACCCTATTTTGATACCCAGCTTACGGGGTTGACTCAAAGGCCTCTCCCTCCTGCGGTGGGCTGTACCATGCTTCAAGTGAGAAATAATTGCCCGATATCCTTGTTTGGTGGTTTTGAGGGAGCCTTCCCCTTCAATTGTGTTTTTGCCCTAATATATGGCTTTATAAATAGTTGATAATTGACCTCTCCCATTTCCCCTCCTCTTGCTTTTTCTTTTTTTTTTTCCACCCTAAAAGGTGTGTTGTATAATGCTCTGAACTCAACAGATACTCTGGTATTTTTTACAATATGTGGCAATCTCAGCTGCTTACTACAAGGCAGGGATGATAACCAGCTCCCTGTCAGAAACGGTACGGGTTTTCCTGGAATTTCAAAGGGATGATGGGGCATGATAATGTGCACCACAGGGCAGGGTTGAAGCAGTAAGTTAAAATCATTTCAGCAGCCTGTTTGGGTGAACAGGATAAGAGGTGAGACATAACTTCTTGGAGTCTTCCAACAGCAAGAAAGGAAACATCTGTTTGGGTCTAATGGTAACTTTATTGGCTTTAATCTCTTTCAATAACTGTAGGCTGAAAGATGTAAATTGTATTACAAATACAGAGATTTTTCTTGATCATTTATACTCCTGCTATAGAAATATGGGATTTATTATTAAGTTTTGTCTGCGTGGCAGCGCTGTGCCGTGGCACCTGGGGACGGCAGGGCTGGAGTGTGTGGTTGCATCTTTGCTTTGCTCTGCAAGGTGTGTCAGTGATGCTGGCTCGGTGTGCTTTTTGATGTGTCTGAATTTATCAGCTTTTCTCAAGGAAGCTCTTCAGAATGCAAACAATTTTAGCGTGAAATCCCATCTCTTAATGGCGTGAAGATTAATAGTACCATTGAACTCATTAAGGAAGTTGCTTCGCCCTCCTTTGCACACAAGCTCTATTGCATGCAGAAATGTCTCTTCAAAGAGGGCTTTGCATACAGAGATGCTGTCGTCGGTAATTATGGATGGGCGTCTTTGGGCATTTCCATGTCTTATTAGAAAATCAGAAGCTTATCTGTTCTTGTTCCTGTATTTTGCTAAAGCCAAATGTGTGCCAGCACCAGCTCCTCATGCAGTAGTTGAGTCCAGCTGCACACAATGTAGAAGAGCTGGCTGCTTGTTACCTAGTAAGGAAGTTTAAATAACTAAATATATTTTTAAAATCTGACACTCAGCTGCAGGCTAGTTTGGGTGTCAGCTGGTTTTGACAACCAGTCACCTTTTCTTTTTTTCTTTTTTCATCTGCATCTTCTTTTTTTTCTTTTCATTCTGCTGTTTCAGTGAAGGAAACAAGGTCATGAGTTTAACTTAGGTTTAACCAGGCAGCTAACTAATGCCAGTTTCCTGCAGGACAGAATGATTTGTATTGATATGGTTAAATTGTACCGTAGTCCTTGTAGTTTAAAAAAAAAAAAAAAAAAAAAAAGCCAATTGCTTTGCCTATTTGAGGTAAATCCTATGTTGATTTAAAATGTAAATGGCAATGGGAATTGTATGTGTGCAAAGCCCTGTCATAGTAATTTTTTTCCCCAGTGTTGATGGTGGTGGTTTGTGATGAAATACAGAAGTGAAGGAACATTTGCCAGAGGAGGCGAAGGGGGTGTAGCAGGCTATTGTGGTATTTGTGGAAGAAGAAGTAAACTTCTGGTGAACCTCATGGAGACTCAAAGAAGAGAGAATGTGAATCTGAAAATGCTTGTTGGGTTTTTGTGTTTGTTTTTAACTCTGGCTTTATCATACAAAACTAAAAAAATAAATGCATTGACATTAACAGTATGGTCAAAAATAGAGTGTGTGGCTCTGTATAGTCTTTTAGATACAGTCAGCACGAAGGACCAAAGCATCTCCTGCAGTACCAGCAGGCAAAAAGACCTGCTGTTGAGCACATCTCCTTCCTTCTCCAGACTTCTCTGTGACAAACACTTCTTCAGCAAGCCATTTCCACTCCAGTATCCAAGAGTGACCGTTGTCCTCGTGAACCCAGGAAATAGATTTAATAATCTGTGCACACAGTCTATCAAGTGAGAGCTGGCAGACACTGCAGTAAGGTTTCCCTCCTGTATCCATCTCCATAAGTCGTAACACCTCACCAGACCCCATCGGAGCAACCTTGTTACCTCAAGAATTGTTATGATGAGGTGCCACTGGCAACCTATGTGTTGGAAGGACAAGGAATAAGGCTAGGAGGGGCTGGGCTGGCGGTACTGAAGGGCTGGGAGTGAGATGCAAGGTCAAAGGAAAAACCAGCAGGACTGTCTGGAGAGATGGGAGCGTGAAGGAGGTGGCAGCTGGCTGTCATCACACCCTCAGGGTCTGGCTTTGTCAAGGAAGGTACCTTACATCAGCAAAATTGAAGTGTTGCCTGTTTTGTCGTATGATGTTCGAGAAAGGGAGATCATTCATGTTTGCTTTCTTATCCTGCATTTCTTCAGCTTCTAAGCTGTCCTGTATTCTTGCTTGATCCTGCTAAAATGGGCAAATCTGTGTGTTTCCTGGCTTGTAATGTTGAAAATCCTGTGTTTGCTCGAAATTTCCCTGTCTCCATACTGTAAGGCTTTTCTGACTGTGCATATATAACATTTCAGTTTATTAGTACTGTTTGTACAACTTGACCGTAAGTGGCTCTGGGCTGAGTAGTTACTGGATTTGCTAGCATAAATAGTGGTGCTTAATTGAGCCTAAATTATTTGTAGATGTGGAGCATGCTCACTTCCTCCACCTTTTTACAGTCTTCCCCAATTAACTTTCATTTCTCTGTTTTGTTGCAGAGCAAGGAAGTGGGATTGCAGCTCCAGGAAGACTTGATGAAGGTCTTGAATGAACTCTACACGGTAAATCAAACTGACTTCTTGGAATCTTTTCAGGCAGAAGGAAGAAGTGTTTGACTTCTCCCAGCCTGCTGTTACAGCAGAGATTAAGCACCAAAATGGATAAATGTCTGCAGTCTTTGCAGTTAGAGGCAGCTTGTGTTCACTAGTCTATAAAGCACCATAAATCTCCCTTTTTCACTCTATCCTTATATTGTTTCAGCTCTGTAAGTGTTGGCTCCACTTGTCAAAGATCTCACCTTAATGCACACCCGCTACTAGCTGCAGCATTGCTTTTAAAAAGAGTAAAAGATTACGAGAATTATTCCCAAATAATGCTAATAGATCTTCAGTCCGTGGTTTTGTGTGGTCTCAGCATACAAAAGGCAGCACACAGCTTCAGCGGGGGGACCCACTATGTTTGTTTGTTCCTCAATTTTTTCAGCAAAACAGCTCCCTTTAGAGTAATAGTCTTCCATCTGTGCTCTTTGCTTCTCAGTGTATCTGTTGGAGACACCAAGAACAAGGCACTGCCTTGGGAAGGAGAAGGAATGCATTCATAAAAGTTCATATGCTGCTTGGGGATTTTTCTTTTCACATAGATGAATGGAAAAGCCTGTTGTTTGATTAAATTTTTGCTTTCTGCAGCTGTTACTGAGCTAGTTGTCTTTTAAAAGCAGAACCTACACATGGTTTTGTTGCTCAAAATGTCTTTTCTTTTGTCCTTCCTTCATGATAGATTGGGTCATTATACTGAGGTACACGTTCTTTCCTTTGTTCTTTCAAAAGATGATCCAGGGATGTTTCTCAGGCCATGGGATATGAACCTTGTGATGAAATTTGGTATTAATACTGATGCTAGAGTGTTAGGGGGTTTCCCTGAAATTTCCTATATCAACAAAACGTTTATCATGCAATTATTTCATTAGAGCGTTGAAGCCAAATATTCAGACTAAACTTTAAGGAAAAAGGGAGCTCAGGAGTAGGTGAAATGTTCTTGCTTCTGAATTGGCAGTTGAAGAGGCGAGACACTGAATCCACGCCATGATTTTCCTCCTTTTCTGGGTTAGTGTTTAGCATTACTGAATCTTTTCTTGTGGGCCAAGAGGGTTTTTGTTCCTTGACAGAAAAGCCAGGAATGAGCAGTATGGGAGCTGGAGGCACTTTGAAGCTGACCTGTGTTTTGATGTATGGTCTCTGTGGTTGGTACAGCCTTGGTTTTGCAATAGCATGAGCGAACTGCATTGCGCTCGTGTTTCCTGAAAGGCAGACAATTTACTTTGGGTATGAAGGTGGCTTTGTAAGTGTAGCAGTGCCTGTCATCAATGCTGCCTACTCCAGAGATTATTTTTTTTTAATTTGAGGGCACAGTCTGATTCAACTTTTGAGTCATGTACTTGGACAGGATCCTAAGGAAGAATATAGATCTGTCTCTAAACACAGACTTTTAGGAACTGAGACTTGTTTCTAATCCAAGTTCACAAGGCACTGAAGTTGATAAGGTGGCTGGTTAGTGGAGTTTCCATAGACACGTGTAATCATTTCTGCATGCCAGGCTCTGACAGATCATTGAGCCAAATACTGAGTCCTGATAATTCCTTTATCACTGGAAGGGATATCTTCCAGAACTCAGCCTTTGATAAAGTGATTTAGGCTATTAACTTTTTTAATGCCCGTTCTAGGAACTTGGAATCTATTTGTGCATTCCTCCTGCTGTAAAATTTTAAATTGTCCCTTCACCAGAAAATTCCTTTTCCAGAAGCAAAAAACACTTCTGTTGATCATATTCGAAGGTATTTCTTGCTGGACTCAATTTCATCACTGGTGGGATCACTTTTATTGGTACTTTTAGAAATACTAGTTTTTCAGAGTGCCTGAAGGATTGGCAGAATCCCTGTTTTCAGGCAAAATGGATGTGGACAAAGCCTTCAGTTTCCCTGCACAGATAAAACATAGCGGGTTGTTATAACCTGTAAGTTTTTGTCCTGAATTGTCCTGTGCATCCTGTGCAGTCAGTCCTTGACTGTGCTGTTGCCCGCAGCAGGCACTAGCGAGCCAGCAGTGACCCACGGGGCAGGCAGAGCTTGTAGTCACCAATGTGGCACAGTCAGCAGCATAAAATCATTAAAATCGTGATTTCTGTTTCTGCTTCTGTTGCTTTCTGCCAGTTCCATTTCAATGATAGAGGAAAAGCAGCTACTTTGCATCTATTATTATCAATGCCTGCTTTATAGTCTAAGCATATGCAGGAGCTGAAAGTGTGTGTGTGTGTAAATTATTCAGAAAGTCTCTCTTTAATACTGGCTGCATTCACATTCCCTTTCATGTTTAAATACAACGTCTCTTTGTATCTGAGAACCTTTGCTGATGACTGCATAAAGAGAGAGCATGCGTCCTACTTACGTAAAATGATGTTATGGTTCAAACTAAGGTGAAATAGGTATAAATGGCTTTTCATCTGAAATAAATCTAATCGTTTGTAAGGGGGGGACTTTATTAGTGCTGGAATGACACTACTGGGGTGTCTTTATGCAACTGTGTGCATTTTTTTTTGCCTCCTATCAAACTTACCTCATAATAATGTTTGGTTTGGTATGTGAATTGGATTGCTTTGCATTTGTGGATTAAAAAAGCTAGTTTATAGAATATGTCCCTTGGGTTTTTGTTTCTGTTTTCTTAACACAAAGCTAGATATGAATATCCTGTGAAACAAATGAGCTTTGGGGGATATTTATCTATACTTACTTATAGAAAATGTGCTGTAATAAAAGTTGTCCATATAGTGCAGGGTCCAGGTCTCCCTGAGCAAAAGAACCAGATTCTTTTATTAATATTTTTATTACATAAGGTGAACAAAAGTATTTTTACATATCAAATTTGATTTAAACAAATGGAACCTGAGTTGCTGTTACAGCCGTTCTGTTCAGACTATTGATTTGCATACAGTTCCTCAAGACTTGTGATGTTTAAAGGACTGATTCATCCAGATGAAAGGCTGATAGGCATCCCTTCTGAAACCTTACCTGCTGATGAAAAGCTATCGTTTTCCAGCGTTGGTGTATAATTTTGTTTGAATAGTAAGGAGGCTGGATTTAGTCTGTATCTTTTTTGGGGGGTTTATGACTCCTTTATTGGATTGTACAAGAAGGCGCATGCCAAAGTTAAACAAAGAAGCAGCTGTGAAATAATCCACTTTGATTTCAGATTCATTTTGAGAGCCACACTTTCATTTGTGTATCTTCTGTAATGCTTTTTTGAGATGTGAAATTTCCCTGAGTATTCTGCTGCTTAGATATTTCTGACTTGCAATAGCAACCAGATCTGATTTGCTGGTCACTGTCCAAATGGCTTTGCCTACTTAGTACAATATCTTGCATTTAATATAAACATGATGGACAGCTGTTATGAAATAGTTATGTTAAAGAAACTTACAGTTTTGGGGAGTGCATTGGACAATTTTTTTATTTTTTTTATTTTTTTTAAAAAAAGGGTTGCAGCATGTGACTGCTTTCTTAGGTTTTTTTCTTCCCTCCTAGCTTTTGTGCTTTCCAGATAGATGTATTACTGTTCTCCCTAAGACTTGGTCATGCCGATAAAATAAGGCAAAAACATCTGTATGCCTAGTTTGTAGGCTAGGTAAACCAATTTTGTCCTCTGCAAATCGAACTGTGGTGCTCTCTGACTCTTGTGTATCATTTTCTGCAGGTCATGAAAACCTACCATATGTACAATGCTGACAGCATTAGTGCTCAGAGCAAACTGAAAGAGGCAGAGAAGCAGGAGGAAAAGCAGATTGGGAAGTCAGTGAAACAAGAGGACAAGCAGACGCCACGCTCCCCTGACTCAACTTCCAATGTCAAGTTTGAAGAAAAACATGTTCGGCGAAGCTCTGTCAAAAAAATAGAGAAAATGAAGGAGAAGGTACTTCCATAGCGTTACTACTACCTGTGGGGGGTGCTTGAGGAGGGGACCTTTGCAGCACAGGAGCTACTGAGTTCCATCCTTTGTGACATTCAAATGCAAGTCTCAGCTTATGTACAAGTTTTGGACAATCAGATTTAGGAAAGGCAAAAGCTAGCACCAGGTTTCTTTTAGGACAATCAGATACGGCATTTTGTATTATCCCAGTTTATACAGGCATGGCACAGAAAGCTGAAACAAGGTGAGAGTATGAAAGTAACAATAGCCTTCTTGGAAGTCACGGTTGACATTTTTTCTCATACAGAGTACAAGATTTTGTTTATCATTTCATACCAGCTTTAGATCTGACCTGTGCTACAGGGAGACATGCAATCCCAAGCTGACCTCATAGGCAGAGCCAGATGCCTTAGCAATCGGTCAGTTGGCACTAAGATTCAAACCAACAGAAGTTTAAGAGTTATTTTTGGATTGATTTAGGTTCTGAGGGGACCAAGTTTAGGCCTGGCTTCTGTTGGAGGAGGTGGGGTGCCTGCAGCAGCCCTCAGACTACCTACAGGCTACTAGCAGCTGCTCTAGCAGTGCTGGAGCTGGGCCATAACCTCATAAACCCACCTTGTTCCTTCGTTCTTCCCTTAATCTTTGCTAATCTGCAGCCTGTTTTAAGAGAAGACTTTAAATGCAAAGCTGTCTAGTGTAGAAATGCTTAAAACCATCTAAATAATTTATCTAAATTCTATGCCTTTGAATCTTGATAAAACTGGAATCCAAATGAAAAATAAAACCTGTGCGAGCAGAGTGTGGTTTGTTCAGTATCTTCTGGCGTTACCAAGAACGCTACTACACCTGCTACACCCCTTTTTAAAATACATTCTGGTTTTGGTTCTCTTTTAGCGCCAAGCGAAGTACACAGAAAACAGACTGAAGGCTATTAAGGCAAGAAATGAGTATCTGCTAGCTCTGGAAGCCACCAATGCATCTGTATTCAAGTATTACATTCATGACCTGTCTGATCTCATTGATGTAAGTGCTGCTGCTTCAGTGCCTGCAATGAATATCATTGCCATTAACCCTCACGCGTGCCTCTCCTTCAACGTCTTCTGTACCAGCACAACTGGTAACCTCTGTACAGCTGTGGAGGGATGGGATGGGATGGGTCTTGGATGGGCAGCTTAGAAGGTAACAACAGGCATGGTAATTGGTCGTTAAGCTGTTAAGTGAGCTTTTCTTAGATGGCTAACTTGGAGTTTATTACACGTATAGAAGCTTGCACCTGGCATCGAAATGTGTCAGAGTTGTTGCTTAGTTAAAATGAAACTCTGCTTCAGTATCACACTGTTTCTTGACATTTTCTATTTACTATTTTAAGCAAACCCACAAGATTATAACTCAGAAGCACATTTAAAAAAAGAAAGTTAACTGTAGAAACAATATACCAAGAAATCAAGGGCAGGAGCATTTTCTAAAGCTGCTTTTAACTTGTTTTGAAAACTTCCCTGTATTTCAAGTTCAACGCTTTCTCTAGTGTATTCCACAGGAGTGCCAGACCTTGCTGCTTTTTTAGACCTTCCATTCTCTAATACCCTGACACACCAGCTCTACAGCAACTTTCTTGATGTGTTTCTTCTGTCAGTGGGACTGCAGAGCACTTCCAGTCCAGCTCTGAAAGGTGTCAGAGGAGTGTCAACAGTGATGGAGGTTCCACTGCTTGCTCCTCCACAGTCTGTCTGCGCAAAGAAGCAAAGGCATAAACAATACTGGCTATAGAAGCCAGCCCCCCCTTTCCTCAGAACGCTCCCTGCAGAAACTGGGTAATGGAGCAGAAGGTGGAGGGAACACGTTCCCCCGTTGCCTGCAAGCTCTCTGTTCCCCCGGTATTCCAGGGGCGTCAGTTCTGCTCTTTGTAAAATGTGCAACAGAAAACCCCGTCTTTCCTCTTGGAAAACTCAGAAAAGCCAGTTAGGAATCCTGAGATTTTTGACAAATACGTCACTGCCCACTTTAGCCTGCAGGACTGGAGTACCAAATGCACCGAGCGCGTTGTGTCTGGGTCACTGGCTGTTCCTTGATCATCTTCTGCTTGCCAAGGACAGCCCGCTGCTGTCACTGTTAGAAACACTCAACTGCAAAGCCTGAAGGGAACTGTCTTTGTAGAAGGGGCGAGTAATGAACAGAAGTGTCTCTAGACACAGGCAATAAAGAGCACTCAGATCACTATTAATTAGTCGGCTATTATAATACCTAACAGTATATGTAATACATTTATTCAGCTGATCATAAAATCATGTGAAGTGCGCTTCTGCTAGGTATTTATTTAAACCTGTCCTTTGGGTGTCAGGATTGTCAGTGCTCGATGGTTTTGAAAAATACTGTTATTTCAAAATGTCATGTTTTGCAAAATTGCTGTACTGAAGAGGCATGTTTCATTTACACCTGCTGCCTGTTTAGGGGACCTTTTTTGGTTAACATTTGCTCAACTTGAATTATGCTGCCTTGTTTTTTTAACAAATGATGACTTTCTGTATATTTACATACAAGATGGGTATTTATTTCAGTGACGTCAGTGTAAATCAATTATCTTTTTTTTTTTTTTCTTTTAAAATCCTGTATATAAGTCCTTCCCCAAACACTGCAAATGTGCTTGGTTCAGTTGTCTGCTAACAGCCTTCTTGGTATATTTTCGTGAGTCATGTATCTTAAAGAATCCATTTGGATTTCATAAACCTGTAGCAATTTTTAAGCACAGACCTGAGTTCTGTTAAGTAGTACCTTGACAAATATAGGTTCTCCAGCGTGAGGGGAGTGCTGCTTTCACCAGATAGCCTCCACCGTCTCTGGGGCATGGTAGGCAGTGGTACAAGGTGAGAAGCCAGCTTCTGCTTTTTGTGGATCTGTCGCTGTTCCTAGAGAGGAGCCGTTGTGACTCTGGGTGGGTCTGTGCCCATGTTAACCCCCTTGTGTTCCTCGAAGTATTCGATTTAACACTACCTTGCAAATTCTCATAATCTTTAGAAGAAAAGCATTATCTGCTCTGTTTTCAGAAGGCATGGAAAAATGTGGGACTTGCCTGGGAGCACAGGAGATGGAATTCGATTATCTCATTGTTCAGACATAGGGAATATAGATTTACTAATCCCTTTGATCCTGAAGGATCGAAAATTAACAATTATAACCAGCGATGGTTATCTGAAGCATCTGACTTATGGAAAAATGTGATTTTTAAGCCAGGTCTTAATTCTTTTCCTTGATCTAATAATTTGATGATATTGAATTTTGAAATATAATATAAAAGCAATCTTCAGAGTTACTTATAAGTAGATTGTGTTAGGCCAAATAGCATTAAACTTGTCATGTTTATACAACACGTTGTGTTCCTATTGTGTTCCCCCTCCAATGCGCATGGAGGGTAACAGTGAGTTAATTCTTCATTGTGAGTTAAGAGCAATAAATTGTTCCTGACATAGCCCAGTAGTTTTGAATTTCCTGACTTTGGGGACTGAGGCAGCTCTTTGATGCTAATGAAATATTACAGTAATGGGGAAGTTTGTATGAACTCGTATTTACAAAAGGGTCACTAGGACAGAACTTAAAAAAAGATAAAAACGCATGTGTGTGAGTCCTAAAGCTTACTTTACCCTTCTAGGAATGGGTATCCTACTGCTGTTTACTCTAGCATTTCATACTTTCCCTTCCAAATGTAAACTGCATTTTAAAACAGAGGGCTCTTTCTCCTTAAATCTTTTAGTTTGGGCCCATTTGAAAACTGCTAACTGGCAAAGGGTTAATCAGCTGTCATGTCGGGAAGTGAATTTGAATGAGTTATCATTAAATTCTTATAAAAAATTGATTTCCTTGGAGAACGATTCCATCAAACATTTATATAACCCAGAAAAGGGGTGGCAAGACTGATACATTTATAAACATGGTATGCTTGTCTTTTAAAAATGTTAAAGTGGGGGAGTGGGCTGAAAAATGTTTTATGTCACTGGCTTCAATAACATAAAGCCCAGAAACTTTGCTGCCTTAATGTAGTCCTGCTGCTCAGTGAGGTGGGGTATAAAATATTAAGTCCCATTTGACTTTCCAGTCCCACCAGTGAACTCCCCTTGTGCAGCAGCTCGATGTTCTTGCCAGACACAGATGTTTGCTGGAGGAGGGCGAGCAGGCAGAGGACAAGGTGGTCACCCTGGTGGATGGGGTAGGAGGGGTAAAGGAGCAACTGCTGCTGTTTAATTGAGCTGATAATGATCCTGGCTGGACTGTTGGCCCAACTCAGGTTGCCTTTCCCCAAATTACTGCAGAGAATAGCACTGTAATGTGCATGCAGAAGAGCAGTAGCTTTGAGTGGCTGTTGATCCAAGCCTGCCTCCCACGTGCAAATTCTCAATCAAGCATCTTTTGTTGGTTTTTTGGCTGTTTTTTGTTCTTTCTGATTGAATGTAATGTCCCCTAATTCGCTGCCTCCAGCCTAACCAGCAACTGCAGCTCTTTTTACAAGACTCCACACCTGCCACAGCTTGTTGGCACAGGAACCAGGCATCTAGCAGCACTTGGTGACAGAAATTCTGTGAAAGCAGGGAATGGTCCAGTAGCCAGGCTCTTCTCTCTCCCTCCATCCCTCCCGTTCCCCTCCCCCCCCCCC
>JAVJGJ010000035.1:5094320-5118463 GCA_035590215.1 Microhierax caerulescens
CCCCAAGATGAGGACATTCTCTGAGGTCTGTTCACTAAGTGAACAGAGAAATCCTGCAGCGATACTCAATACTTGGGCTCCTTGCTTGCTCACTTTATTAGATGTCTGAAAAATTCAGGCTGTTTCTGATCAGCTAATGAAAAGCGCCTTTCTCCCTTCTGAAACATTAAAACTTGGCTGCGCAGCCATGGTGGAGATGAAGCCACTTGATTGTCTTCCAGTGACATCATCCTGGTGTCAGTAATAGCCAGGAAATTCTTGACCACGACCACTTTCTGCTAGAAAGTTTTTGCTCTTCTGTTTCACCCCAGCAATGAAGTCATCCCATCCGATCACTGCTTGTTTTTTTGGATGACTCTCTTTTTTTTATGCCTGTGATGTACAGGTCATGTTCTTGCTTCCTGAAGTACATTGAAGTAAGCAGTTTTCTGTATCCTGGGTGGAGTTATTTAGATGCAGATGATCCATCCCCTGTGTCTTGTTTCTCCAGATAGTACTTTAGTACCTCGTTTTCCTCTTGGAATAATTTTACTGAAGGATTTTGGGGCTGTGTTCAGTGGGAGTCAGTGCCTCTAGAAGTAAGGTTAGAATTTAAAGAAACACATTTCTGTACTATTGAACATACCGACTTCTAGGGTATTTTGCATGAAAGGAAGTCTCTAGTACTCCACGAGAACTCCACAAACTTACAGTAGTTTAAGCTGTAGTTGTCTTGGCGACTAGTTACAACATGGTGTTGACATTTGTATGGGATTATAGGCTGAGAGTTCTGTTTAGGGCCAGCTCTGAGGATGCCTGGTCGAGACCCCTCTGCAATCAGGGAGAGCTGTGGGACCGCTCTGGTACCCAGAAGATGATAAAATATCTATGACTTGTTATCCATTTATATGACTTCTGGCTTCAGAAACGTTTTTATTTCCATTCCAGAATTTCTTCACTTTTTCATATAGAATTGTGTGTGTTTTTCCAGCAGTGCTGTGACCTGGGATACCACGCTAGCCTCAACAGAGCTCTCAGGACATTCTTGTCTGCTGAGCTAAACCTGGAGCAGTCAAAGCATGAGGGTCTGGATGCCATTGAAAACGCCGTGGAGAACCTGGATGCCAACAGCGATAAGCAGCGCCTGATGGAGATGTACAACAATGTCTTCTGTCCGCCCATGAAGTTCGAGTTTCAGCCGCACATGGGTGATATGGTCAGTTTATATCCTTCCTCCGGCTCTGTAAACACTTGCAGCTCTGCCTGTTTACTTCCCTCATCTTTGATAGATAGACCCACTAAAAGGCCACCTGTTTGGCTCTATTTTGGGGATGGAGAGGGGAGCCTTGGAAAACGGAGCTGAGATGGAGAGTAAGGAAAGGCTCGTGGCACGGATGTCTGAGTATGACTGACTCTACTTTTTTACTAGCAGAGCTACTGAAAAGGAAAACGCTTAATTAAGTATAATACTCAGTGTGGACAGGAAAAATACTAGTTTAACCTCTCATTCAACCCTTGCACCCAGAGACAGACCCTGAAGTTAGAGATTTGAAGGGACAAGAAGATGAGAAACTTAAATGCTGGTTTTTGAGGCATTTGAGTGTGTAACCTTAGAGCACAAATGATTTGTAGTGGTGCTTTATGCATCTTCATTGTGAGACAAGGCAGTCAGAGGACTTTTTTGGCAATGAAAATCTCTCTCTTTATAGGTTTATCAAGATGTGGTTACTCATCTGGGAACTGTTTAAAGTCGCACAAGCTGAAACCGGTTCTAAATGGGAACACATGTACAATGTAATAATTTAGGTCAATTGGTTGGATTTCTAGATTATCCTCCGAAACACTGTAAGGATGGTCTCTTGCAGACAGCCTCTTATTTGGGTCTAAGAATTACAATTGCTGCTTAAGGTGCCTCTTTGTGTCTTTCCTCTTAAGTGAAACCCTCAGACTGCAAATGACCTTTCTCGTTTTTTCTGTGCTTTGGTAGTATTCTTTGAGACTGTGGGAAGAAAAAGAATGACCTGCAGACTGTCATTCAGTTAACGGCTCGCATTTGCTGAATCATTTATCCTGGTTCTTCTCAAGGCCAAATAAGCGTTTAGAAATGTAGGCTGATGGTCTTGTTGCAGTGGTCTTGCATACACCAGATTGAATATGTGATGATATATGTGCATGTGTGTGATAAAACTCCAATTCCCATTTCTGTCTTTAAAACATAGTCTAATGCAATGAGGTCAACGTTTTCCTTTTTGAGAAACCAACCAACCTTAACAAAAAGGAAAAGTGCCTCATGTTGTGAAATGAGACAAGTTCTTAACAGTACAGGGAAACCCAGTGTTCTGGCATATCTGACAGGTCCCTAACCTGTTCTTTATTTATTTCAGCTTCTCTGAATACATCAAGCAGTGAATCATACCTGTTGCTGTAGTGTACAGGTAGTTCAGCCGAGCAAGCTCAGCCACTTACACCCCTGCCCCAGGATGCTTGGCTAATACATGAACCAAATTCTTCTTGGTGTGCGGAATGTTTTAGCCTAATATCTGTGATGAAGCACCTTCAGACTTTCAAAACACGTGACAAGCTTACATTATGGAAAGCAGCTAATTTTTTCTAGTTTGTCTTTGATGTGCGCTTTATCTCACTTGCCTGGTAGAACGTGGACCTTTTCCACTGCTTGAAATCCAGTGTTACAAAGTTTTAAAATAAAGTACTTTGGAAGATGTTGCTTATAATAATTGAATGAAGTATTGCAATGTTCTTGGTTATGTGGTCGGTTTTTTTCTCTAGCCCTCTAAGAGCGGTGCTGTTTCTCTTCCAGGAGTCACAGCTATGTGCCCAACAACCAGTCCAGAGTGAGTTAGTGCAGAGGTGCCAGCAGCTGCAGTCTAGATTATCTACGCTTAAGATTGAAAATGAAGAGGTAAGCTAATCAAAAATCAACAACCATCTTACCACTTCCAGTGCGGAGCAGAGACTAGTTAATGAAGAATCTAGTTGGGCTTGTGATAAAATTCGTTAAAACAGCTGAGGCCAGCAGTACATTAGTGCATGATCTTGTGTGAAAGCTCGGTGTGTGGAGAGGATCCTTTGAAATACCCCCATGTACCTCTTTTCCCATCCTTAAGCTGATAGCACTGGCTATGGTGCAAAAGTTGTATTTGGATAGCTAAGAGAAAAAGAGGAATTTAATGTTTTGAAGCGAAGGTGGTGAATTTGCATAACCTAAGGTAAGAGCTATTTTTTAATTGGTCATCTAAGATGAGAAGACTAGATCAATGGCATTTGTTCAGGAACAGGTCAGAATACCTGATCTGCACCTCTGTGTTCGAGAATTTTTAATACTCCTTGGGCAAAACGTGCCACTGTTTTATATCTAGGAAGCTGATTCTGGCCTTCAGTAAAAATTTACAGTGCTGCGGCGTCCTGGTTTTAATATCTAACATTTGATGCCCAGTAAATGTAGTTACAAAGGACTATTAAAAAAATCTTTCTTCCAGCATTCTTGGCTTTGAGGTTAAATTTCCTTACGTCTCCACTTCATCCCAGCCTGTAAGATTACAGCTCTTATCCTACACCTGGCAGGTTCTGTGTGCTGCCAGCCCTTTATGTGGACTGGGCTGTTAATGAGCACCTTAGTTATGGCACACAGGGTATGAAACCAGTAATATCTGTTTATTAGTGAAATGCTTCAGGGTACTTACTGTCTTTATTTTTAATTTGCAGTGTACTATCTTCATTTTTTAAGTACTCTCATTCTTGCTGAACAGGTTAAGAAGACTATGGAAGCTACGCTCCAGACAATCCAGGATATAGTCACGATAGAGGACTTTGATGTCTCTGACTGCTTCCAGTACAGCAACTCGATGGAGTCTGTTAAATCCACTGTCTCGGAGACGTTCATGAGCAAACCGAGCATTGCCAAGAGACGGGCCAACCAGCAGGAGACAGAGCAGTTTTATTTCACAGTAAGGAGTTAATTTTCAGTATGAGCACGTACAATGCATTTAGAATTATGCTCACTAGAGAGCACAAAATGATGCTATCATCTTATAAACATGCTTCTGTAACTGATTTTGGACAAGCAGAGTAAGCATATTAGGTTTTAAAAACGGGTGCTTTGAATTCCTTACAGATATATTGGGATACCTTTTGTTGATGTAAACTTAGCCTGTGGATAAATTGTGTAACAAAACCTCAACCAACCAAAATAAAACAAAACAAAAAAACCCCAAACCAAACCACAATAAACACCACCCCCAGCCCCCAAATTTTATTTCTTCTGCATCTAAAAAAGAATTGAGAAAGAACTTAATAGCTTGTAAATATCAATTTTCAAAACCAATACAAACTAAAAGAATGTTTAGCTCTTTCATTTTTTTTATCATCTTACGTTTTCAGCTCACATAAGCTTTTAGTTGAGTCGATGCATTTTGACAAGATGCTAAGAGCTTTTTATATTGAATTTCATGCCGGTCTATATGTTTTTTCTTAAATTAGATTTATGTTAAACTGTTGAATTCATTTCCATTTTAAAAATATTTCAAACCAGCAGAAGAAAATCATACCTCTTATCCTGGTTACCTTGTCATTTCTTTGGGTGTCTTTTGCTATGCTTAATGCCCTTTACATTTACTAAGAATGGTGTTGCTTATTAAAAGTCTGAAGTTTCTGTGGCAAATGACAGTAGCTGGTTGGATGGTTTCTGTTGGGCCTGGACTTACAAAAATCGGGATTACAAAAAAAAGGATTGACCACCCTGCCCATAGGGTTGTGAAACCAGAAAAAATATTTTTAATTGAACTCTAACCATTCCCTCTCCAGAGAGGGACCATTATAAAAGTTCACATAGGAGACCAAACCCAGGACTCTATTTGGATATAATATTTTTCTGCTTCATCACGTTGGTGTCCTGCTGCAGAGAGCGATGAGGTTGCAGCAGGACAGCAGAGCCGTCCCAGTTAGCAGAGGTGCAACCTGTCGTGTCCTGCGCAGCATGGGTAAAGTCACTGTTGACAGCACAGAGCTGTTGGGGGGCCCTCTGTAACCAGCCTAATCAGGCGCTTGACTGATCTATTATTGACCAGACTTAGAAATATCCTTTATAAGGGCTTGAAGATTTGAATCTGTAAGGAGCAGTTTTTTCGGTATATGAGAAAATGCTTGGATGAGTATTAGTGAGACGGAGGGCAGGGCTGTGTAGCGATGTGGGCGAGGCATTCTTTGTGTAAGGGGGAAAACAGAGTGTAATGCAGAACAGATCTAAACCCCCTCGTACCTTATGATGAGTGATGTGAACGGAAAGAAAAATACTAATTTGAAAGAATATCCTATATTATTATTATGTAACTCAAGTTGGAAAATCCACATACTGCATTGTTAGCTAGGCAGAGCTCTTAAGTAAACAGAGTGATGCCACCATGGGAATTTAATTGAAGGAGTACTGACTGTAGTATCTCTACGCTGGTATAATCTGAATTTCCACTAGAGGCATATCATTGCACGCTGGAGCTGCGATGGCTCTGTTGTTAGGGCTTTGAAGGAAGATTTGTATTCAGAATAGAAGCTTAAACTTCCCCATGTCAGTGAAGAGCATAGGAAGGGCGATTGACTTAGCACTGAGCAAATGCAGGCAGCCAAAGCGAGGAAGCAGCGATGACTTCAGGGAGCCGAAATGCGGGGATGTGTCCTGGGTGCCTGGCAGGCGGGTACCGCTGCTGCCATGGCTACAGTCCTGCTTCCTGAGCCAGCAAAACGGAGCTTGCTCGCGTGAGGATGCCTGTGAGAGCTGAAATTGTACCGCTAATTGGAATACAGCTTGGCACTCCGCCCTACCTGGGAAGGGAAAAGGGGAATGAATGATTTGATTCTTTTTTTACCTCTAAAATGGGGGATAATTTTAGTTCTTCATTGAGATGTTTTTTCCTCTAGGACGAGTAAAACGCGGTATGGTGCTCATTCTGTGAAGTGCTTTAAAAATTAATGTAAATTTATTATTACCAAACCCTTAAGACACGGGTAGGTATTACGTAAAGTTCCCCTGCTAATCAGTCCTATCGAAACGTCGCGCTGGTGGTGCCGGTGTGTCACTGTTCCCATGTTCGGTTGCTCCCACCGACGCGGGGATCTGATCCACCCGCTCCTTCGATCAAGTGCCTTGTTTGAAGTTGTTCTTGGGGGGTGGAGGGAGGGAGGAAAACTGCTGAGCTTTCCAGATTGGAGACAGTTAAGGATGTGGGACCGTGGCAGAAACTGTTCTTCTTTATAGCCTCAAAAGCATAAAATCTCCTTTCCCCCAAGGCAGGAAGATACGGTCTAGTTTGCATTTCTCTTCATTACATATGCCACCTGACAGCGGCTTCTCCCTGGAAAAATACTGCAGTGAGTTTGGGCTTAGAGAGGGTGTCAAAGGCTCCTGGTTTTGAGGAGGTGGTAGGTGCAAAATACTTGCCATCTCTGGCTAACAAGAGATCTTCACCTCTTAGTTTTTACAATACAGAAATAATGTGACTTGAGGATGTTTCCGCTGCTTTGTGTCTGATTGTGCTTAGTCCCACTCCAGCTGTGCCCTGCCAGAAATGAAATCCTTAGGAGTTCTGTAGTTTGATTATTTTCTTTTGGTGATGGTTTTTACTAAGCCAGAAATTAAATGCTAATGGATCTTTAATTCATTGAAAAAAGCCTGAAGCTTCATTTTGAAATTACTTTTTTTTTTTATATAAGTGTACTTGTAACAGACAGAGTACAGAACGTTAGGCATGAAGAAATAAATTAAAAGATGCATGAAATACTGCACTGCACAGGAACCTTTTTCTCCTTTAAAACAACCCCTGGTGCCCATCTTGCAGGCAGGCAGCGTTATTAACGTGACCACTGCAAATATCTCGAAGCTGGAGTGATCAGCCAGAGCATCTGCAAGTGCCAGCAGCGGGTCTCTGCCCTGCCCTGCCCCACAGCCCCGCTCGCTGAACCACAGCCACCAGTAGGCTGAGCTTAAATTCTTATTTCTGCTTCAAAGGGAAGCTTAACTCTCTTCGGAATCAAGTTGATTTGCTGATCCTTAAGCTTCTGTTTGAGCTATTTGGAGCTGAGCCTTCTGGCCCTTCTGTCTCTTTGCCTGATCATGACTTTGAGATGGGGAGCTCAGCACCTCCCAGAACCAGATTTATCCTAAAATCCCTGCTTCAAATTCTCTGGTTATTTTTGCAGCTTATACTCTTCATGTTTTCTTCTGTCAAAATTTGATGTGAAAATGTAATCGATTGTGCAAAATACAGAGCTGGGGCTTGGCTGGCAAACAGATTCTACAGGGAAATTCCAAAAAATATGGTTTTGTTGGGTTTTTTTCCAGCAGTGTTCATGCTTCCTGTTTTCTTCTAAAACAACAAAAAAAAGTTGAAGCATTAGTATAGGAAGCAGGAAGTGCTGAGATTCTCCAAAGGGATTTAATTCTTGTGAATTTTTTCTTCTAATGTTGTCAAGCAGAGGGACATAAAACACAGACTTTTGGCAGTTAATTAAAGCCTTCAGCTCAGCCGTTTTTCTCTGTCGTGTTGGTACATACTGCTGCTGGAGAGCCCGCAGCGGAAACTTCGTTAACTCCTGGAAGGTTTCCCCCCACCCTCAGTACTGCTGCAGTGTATGTATATGTATATATTGCTTCTCGCTTCTTTACATCTCGCGTGGAGGCTGCTGTTGCTATGACCTGCAGAGGACAAGCAGGGTCCAGGCAGTCTCATTGCTCAAATACTCTTCTCCACTTCAAGGGTTTGCAAGTCTTCATTTGGCAACACTAGACCAGAACTGGAAGAAAGTGGGTAGAATTGGGGAAAGCTGAAGGCAAAACTGGAATATTTAATTGTTAAATGAGAATCCTTTCTTTGTGTTCATTTTGCTAGCGGAATTTTAAAAATACCTCGTGATTCTGAAGAGTTATGTGCTATTTATGTATTTTTGAGTATAAACATATCCTAATTATACTGCAGACAGCTACCATACAGCAGAGTATTTTATACTGTTCTGAACCATACGGCAGAGATAAATAATGCTGTTCTGAACTGCAAAACAAGAGATGAAAGAGCTGTAAAAAACCCAGCATTTGCAGAGCTGTGAAAAATCGGAAAGAAGTGGGGAAAAATGACTGCATGACTATAATATTTCACAGAGAGAACAAATCTGAGCTTAAATAATATCTTTATTTGTTTTGCCCTGTGCCCCTCCCTGCAACCCTGTGTAGCATCCAGCATGGAGGCAGACACACTATTTGACAAGTAAAGTGGGGTGAGAGAGGTTAAGTGAGAGAATAAGCACAGTAGCAGCCTTTTAGTTTGTTAAAACAGATTGCTCATTCAGTTGCCTGTGACGTGTGAGGGAAATGCATTTCCATTTCACCCTGTCCGCAGGGGAGATGCATGACAGCTTCTCAGATGTCTTAAAAGATGCCAAACATTCAGCTGATTCCACAGTGAAACAATAGAAATTGCACTGCGGATCTGTACGGACCGAGCTTCAGATTTGCCTAGATACGTAAACCAGAAACGCCTAGATCGTCCTTTGCACTGTAAATGTCCGTGTAATTCTGTACTTCAGTGTTATGTCCAAAATCCAGTAACGAAAAGATGCAACTGAAGAAATTAATTGTCCTCTCATGATCTTGTTTTACCCACCTTCACAGAAAATGAAGGAGTATCTGGAAGGCAGGAACCTGATAACGAAGCTCCAAGCCAAACACGACCTTCTTCAGAAGACCCTGGGAGAAAGTGAGTTTGGGCCCTGCTCGTCACTGCTATTAGCCAGGCTTTTGCACTTATTGAATTAGTCAGCTGACTGAGTCTGAATCTTGGATTACTGATGCAAAATGGACTCATGTTTTATAAATTTATTTTTCTGATCTGCGTGATGGAGAAGCCAAATGACCTACATGGCTGCTTGATTATTCGTGAACAGAAAATGCTTAATGAATCACTAATGTGCATCACTTATTTGTTAAAATGAAGCATATGCCCACTCGTTCATCCTGTCCCCTCCCCGTACATGCACATTCTGCTTCTCGCTTAAGAATCAGTGTTGGGGTTAAACCTTGTGATTTACAGTTTATTGATCGGTTGAGAAGCATTGCCTCGTTAGGCTGGTCAAAAGTTTTGTTTGTGTGGTAGTTTAGCTGCTTCTCACCTCTGTGGGTTCAATACAGACCAAACTAATGTATGTGAGCATGGGCTTTTAGTAGGAGAATAAAAAGAAAATTTCAGAGCATGTAAAATATGTTGCCTATCTAGAGGGCATTAGTCAAGGGGCAGCAGCCAGAGCTGAATATGCATTTGCTATTAGTGTCAGAACAAAGCAAGATTTCTTTCCCTTCATGGTATGGGCAAATCCTGTTGGCCAAACACGCTTAAACTGTGCATCCAAGTTTCCATAGAAACCTGTCTGCCTCGTATTTGCAGAGGAGAAGATTTTAAAGGTTTTAACAATCTAAACGTCAGGTCAAAAAATGGCTCAACTCGTTCCTGGGTTCATGTGCTGGAGCAGGGCTCATGTTTTGATATGTAACTTAACTGGACTCCCCACAGTTTATGGTGTGCAAATCTTCTGAATGAAAACTTAAACAGCATGTGGTCTTTGAAGTGCTTTGCTTTCAGTTTAAAAATGCACTATAAAAATAAAATACTTATTGCTACAGTAATTAAGCGTTTTATGTTTATCAGACCCAAACTGCTAGAAGGTAAGGCAAGAACGTTGCTGTGATTTTGAAGTTTATTGTTTAAAGTTGCTCGTCTCTTCAGCTGTCCTGTAGAAAGGGTGGGTGAAGCTAAAGATCTGTGTCCTTAGGGTATTTTTCTTCTGCCTCTAAATGTCTCTAAATGACACCCATGCTGCCCCTGTGACTAATCACATTCCTGGATCATAGCTGACCTCTGCATGCCGAGACCTATTTCCTCTTAACCTGCCTGCCCCTTGAACCCATCTCAAGCTGTGGTGGGGGGAAAAGAAGAGGAAATTAAATGCAATTTCTGTATTGCTATGTAGATTTAAAGGCTGCTTCTGTTTTCTTGTGGTTGCTTTGCAAACCGGAGCTTTCTTAGTCACTCTGTGAAGGGACCTAGTGTGTGTCAGGGTGAGCTCCAGTAGGTTCTGAAAAAAAGAAATCACTTCTGTCAATCTGTGAGATCAAAAGGAGCTGAGAAAGGGAGGTACGTTTCGTCTCCAAACCCACATGAGCAGGGTAATGGTACAAACTGGGGACTGTGCCTAGACTTATCCATAAAATGTCACTTAATTGGGAAATGGGCAAATAAAATTCCTTTCACAAGTCCCCAGAGCACGGTTAGAAGCTTTACTGGGAAATGTGCATAGAGCTGCATGTCTTCAGTCCCTGGAATATTCATGGTTTTGTTTCAGTTTTTATTCTTCTTTGCCCCATCCTCAGGTGACATTTATTAGTCCTCATGCAAATTACCTTAATCTAAAGATGACAAGTTCCAGTAATAAAAATAGCAGCAACTCTTCCTATCTACAAGTAATTATGTCCCTGCCTACCGTACACATTTGTCACCCTAACGTAGGAGCCCCTTGATGTTGCTGCAGCCATGTAATTTATACGTATGAATATTCTGTGATGGAAATGGGACAGGTGGCTGGAAGTTCTGCTTCAGAATAACATTTTCATGTAAATTATGCACTGTTTTGGCTTTACGTGGGGAGAGGAAAGTGACTATCAAGATGTGTTCAACTAATTGTCAGCCATCAGCAATTAGACGTTTCCCTTGTTCATTCTTACATCTCCCCAGGAGCAGGAAGACAACTGTAGGGAAGGTGGATTTTCAGCTCTTGTAAATCAGTATGCTTTCACTGATGATGATCTATTCCAGCAACAGATCTGGCCTGTACAATTCCCAACGGCACATACTAGTTTTCTGTCTCTCTTACTCCTTGTTGTGCTATTTTAAAATGTTGCCTGCTTTAGCAGTAGTTGTTAGCTTGGCCACTTCCTTGCAAACTCAGTGCAAGTTAATGGAACGGTTTTATATTTATAAATGTTTGTGGAAAATACCATTAAACGTCTGTCTCCCAAAATAGCTTAATGCCAGCACGTTCAGTCTGTGGGCTAACAAATCTGTGAATGTTTTCAATCTTACTAAGTGGCTCTATAAAGTACAATCTCTCGCCCCACCGGTTCCCCTGGGAAGAGGGGGGGAGGGAGAAGTTGACAAGCCCAGTTTTTTGGCAGCAGAAGTCAACAAATAGAACACACAGGGAACTAATTTTCAAAAACAATACTTTCCAAAGGAAGAGTCCCGTGGGCAGCCCGAGCCATTTGCTACGTTTCCTGGTCGGCTGCAACAGAGCTGTGCCGGCAGGGATGGGCTTCGGTGGTCTGCCCAGCCGTGCTCCTGCGGGATGATGATGATGAGCAGCCACTGTCCCGCTCCCCGCAGCTGCCCCCTCCCTCTCCAATGCTTCTTGTCCTCCATCTCCTCCTGAAACTGCCTTTGCAAAGCTGTTGAAAGTGTTTTCCCATTCCTTTCTCCTAACACTGTATTTCTTTGTTATCTTAACAGGTCAGCGGACTGACTGCTCCCTTGCCAGGTAGGTGCGGTTCAGGGGATTGTTTTTTTTAAGGAAAATCCAATGCAAATTGGTCACTGCCATTCTAGATCTGTTACCAGCCCAGGATATGTATCGGTTAGAAAAAGATAACGCATTTAGTTAATACATAAGCAGATTCCTGCTAGTTCATGTGGCATTAAATATCCTACCTACATCAGTGCGAGGTGGTGGTGCAGCTTATATATATGTTTAGTAACCTCTGGTCAGGTGAGTGACGAGTGTTTCTCCTGATGCAGTGCCTGCTGCTTGCTTGCTGCTGCTGCACTTGTGGCAGTACACCTGCTGGCAGGGCTGCCTGCTGCAACAGGTTGCAAGCTGATGGGGGTTAAAAATAACCAAGGGAGGGGGAAAGGTTCGTGGAGGTCTTGCTTTTTTATTTTTTTCTTGCCTCAGTGCATTTAATCCAGATCAGGAAGGGGATGGGCAGGCATGAGAAACTGTTTAATTTGGTGCTGTCACCCAGAGAAGTATTCTTCAAACTAAGATTTTTATAAAGACGTTCCTGTTAGTGTGTTGGAGGTGGGCCCGGTGGCTCTGCAGGGTTTATCCACACAGCTGGTGTACGGGGCTGAGTAACAAACTGGAAAACACTTTATCCCATTGACGCTCTCTGCTGCGCTGTGGAACTGGATTGCAGCAGTATAGAGGTCATGGAGAATAAACTTTTCATTTATAATTAGGACCAATCAGAGAACCATAACTAAGCCTCTCCTGGTGGGGTTTTTATAAAACATAACAAATCTCCATCTCCAAATTGATGGATTCAGGGGGCTCCGCCGGGCATGAGGAGCTGGAGCAGGGGCTGTGCATCATCCTGCCTCGTTAACAAAAGGAAGGTGATTACCACTGATCTAGAGTCATTACTACTTTTCACATTCCTTACAGCAAAGCATAGCTGACAGGTCCTAATTAGAGCCTGACATCTGTAATAATAAAATATTATTCATCATGAAACAATTTTAAATATCAAAGAATCATTGCTGCTAATAGTTTAAAATAGACCTTATTGTCTGTGACAGCCCATGGAATCTGATTTCTTTTTTTTATTGGGTGTTTTTGATTTTTATAAAAGGAATTTCCCCTGAATTAACACATTGTACAGTCTTCTTAAAAATCACAGTTCTAATCACCTTATTTATAATTCAGCAGCCATCTGCCCTAGCAGGGAATTGGCTTGCATGATACATTATGGCCTCTCTACTATTATCTCTCATGCTTCATTTTTACAAGAAACTGTAGGAATTTTAAACCCCACTAATAAATGTTGAGGGAGAAATCCTGGCAAAACAAGGCTTTTTCCTATTTGTCTACCAACACCAATAGATGAGACCATCACAGTTTATACTGAAAAAGGCTTAGCCTGGCTTGTGTGTGCTGGTGTTTGAGGGCGTTTGTGTTATTTAGTTGAAGTCTTATCAGAAACTATAATAAAGACTGCACAATGGCAGCTGTTAACAGCACAGTAGGAACCCGCGTGCTCCCACCTGCTTCTCCTCTCTGTCGAGTGGCTCTTTGAGAGAACAGCTATGTGCAATTTATAACAAACTTCATCTTGAACAAGGAGCCCTATATAACAGGTTTCCATATGGTTGGAATTAAAATGTCAAGGGTAATCTCCTGTCAAAGTAGTGGACTGCCTTGGGTCTATTTCAGGCTTTTGGTGATTTAAAGGCACGTAAAATCTTTCTGAAGTTCCGTGAATTGAATGAGACTAAGTCATTATGATTGACTTGTATATCTGGCTCCTTCCCTCCTCCAAAATGTGCATGGTTTGAAATACCGAATGAATGAACTGATAATAATAGAGAATTTTCTTGACTTTTCTGTTCTCTTTTTTTCCTCCTGCACCAATGGGCGGTTCTGATCTCATCAGCGGCAGGCGCAGCTCCACCATAAGGAAGCAGGTAATGAACATTTCCTTAAGTAATGGAACAGGGATACATGCATGTTTGTGTGGGGGAGGATAGATGGAAAATGGGCGTTTTTACCCTTCCCTCCCTCTTATTACATGGACCTTTTCAGTCTTGTTCAAGTGGAACTGGTGCCTGCTCGTTCAGTAACTGAAATCAATAAAACATAGATCCACAGCCTTGATTCATTTTCTTTGACAAAATTTAAAAATAATTTTGCTCTGTCTTTTGACAGACCTGGAACCAAAAATGCCAAACAGCCTTGAGCTGTCTGGACAGTTATGGTTTATAGGTTTCATGCTGTTTTTTCTTTGTCTCATTTCCCTTTATTTTCACTGGTATCCCACTGCAAGGCTATTAAACCAGTAACCGCTTGTTGGTTGAGCCTTCTTGTAATAAAGACTTACGAGAGTGATGCTTTGTTTCCCCTGGCTGTGGTGGATAGTCCGTTACTTTTTAGTACCTGGTGTACTAAAATGTGTTTTGTTGAGATAGGGGAAAATGAAAATAATTCTTGTTGATACTGTAAAGGTAAAATTTGGCCTGGAAGTTCATTTGATAAGTCTGTCTTGAGCTGCAGCTTTAGTTTTTAGGATCTCTATATGTTGGAAATCAAGTAAGCATGCAAGTTGTGGTTCTAGTGTCAAAACCTTTCATTTTCTGAGCTTAATTGTTGTCCCTTTATTTATGCTCTTAAAATAGTCCTTCCCGGTGCTGAAAGTGAACTCTGATGTGTCTTGATTGCCATTTTCCCAAGTAGTTCTTGAGGTGTCTCAGAAGCATATTCTGACTTGAGTCTCTGGTTTGGAAACCTAAATTAAAAACTAATCTGTTTGCAAGCACTGAATCCAAATCTCGCACTAGCCTACATGAAATTGCTTGCATGTGGTTTTAGTGGGTTTTTTTGATTGTGACCTAACAGTTTAAAACCTAACTGCTCTGAGAGTTTTAATTTCTGCTGGGAACCCAGAATATGTACTTCTTTGAGTTCCTATTGTCAAACTCAAAAATAAGTCTGGGGAGGCTGTAATGCTGTTTGGATGGTTATTAATAAAGCATGTCCTGAGGGGGCAGCTGAGCGGCAGAATGGCTTCTGAAGTATCCTTAATTGGTTGGTGCTGTTCTGTGCAACGTATAGAAAACTAGTTGTAGCTGGCTATGGCCAATTAGTAGAGAAATTATTGTCACTATGTGACCAAGTTCTCTGACATTTCAATAAAAAAAAGAAAACCCAAAACATTAAACCTGAACAAGTTAGGAAAAGGGTTGAACTGGTTTGTTTTTTGGTTTTGGAGTTTTTTTGGGGTTTTTTTTTGAGCAGAGGACTGTCATCTTTTCGAACTGGTCGAGATGCGATACTGTAGCATCCTAACAAGTGAGCATTCTGATATAAATTAGAGGTGCTGCTAAGACTACTGTGAAGAGGCTATAGGCATAACAGAAACTTGGAAGTTTTAATCACATGGTAATTTTAATCACTGGCATCTGACCTTAAGCAAACTGCAGCACTTCTGTTGCTTAGTTGCCGTTCTCCAAAATGGGAGGAAGAACTGCAGACGCTGCAGAAATTCAGTTGTCTGAAAAATAATCTGTGATCCTGTGAAGCAGAGACTAGGGAAGTGTTAAAGGCTTGTTTCCATACCGAAAGTCTCAATTAAAGTTGTTTAAGCTGGAAACTGGCAATCTAGAAGGTTTTACTGTGGTTGGGCCTTGGGCTGACAACATGTTTTCCATGAGTGGCTACTTGTATGGCGCACCTTACTCAGCGGACTGTAACCAAAGGCACTGATGTGCTATTTACTACACACGTCGGGATCGTATGGAAGCAGAATATGGCAGATGAGAGGACAGATTTGATTTCCATTCTCTTTTTTCTTACCTTCCCCCTCTTCGCTTCTGCCATTACTCTGCATTCTGACTGCTCTTACTTAAATTTCTCTTTGCACAGGATTCCTCACAAGCTATTCCCCTGGTCGTGGAGAGCTGCATACGATTCATTAGCAGACACGGTGAGTTTATGGACGAAAGGTATCCTGTGATTTTCCTTTAAAAAGAACAGTGATGTGGAAGCCTTCTGGAAAATATTCCGTGTAGCTTGGGACACAGAGGAATCCTAGAGACTGCAGGATAAAGTCACGCTGATTTTCTGGCTGTATAGTTGGTATTGTGTGTGTGATCACTTTTCTAAATAACTGACCTTGCAAATGTTGTTCTTCCAGCACTATCCCTTTGTTTCTTGTAAAATACGGTTCCCATCCTTAGATGCCATTCGTGCCTCACCTCCATTCACCTTGCTGTGAGCCCTGAAATGTGGCCTTCATCAACAGTAATCATCCTCTTCCTAGAGGAGGAATACTTTTTAAGTGTTTGAATGGTGGAGGTCAAGTAGTGAATTAATTGCTTACTCATTGCCGCAATGAGATGATTTATACCTTGTTTGAAGGTAAACTTCACAGCCTTGAATGCTGTGAGAGATTTCATACATTTATTGTAATTTGTTTTCATTTTTAATTGATATCATTTATTAGTAGCATGTGAAACAGCTGTTAATTAACATAAGTAGAAGGAGGTTGAATTTATCTTCATTAGCCAAGACACAGAGCCAGATAGTAGGTCCCGTTTCATTTTCCTTGTTTAATTACTATTTTAGAAACTATAATCTAGAGTCCCATTTTCATTATCACTTGGAAGAACCAAGTGCTATAATCCTTCATTAAGGCCATACTTGGACATTTGCTGGAAAAATTGTTGAAACCACATTGCAAAACAAACCAAATCAGGGCCATCGGGAGATTTTACTGTTTAGATTTATATTCCTGGGTTAGCTTAGATCTGCAACAGACTCAACTGAATCCTGCTTGAGTGTCAGACCATGGCATAAAGGTAAGTTTGGAGTTAGAAGGAATGTGCTTTTGGGCAGCAAACCCATGTTCGGCAGAAGAAATCATAAAACTGCCAGCCTGACGCACTTGCATGGCAGGGATGAATTTTGTTGGAGGTAGCCTGACTGACGTTTCTAATGTTTTGGTGCGTAGGTGTGGGATGAGTGTCATTTTCATTCTTGCTTCTCTGCACTTGGGATTGTTTCTTTGCACTGTTCATAGCTGTGTGTCACAGCCACCAGATACAGCCACATACCGCAAAGGTTTCACCGCATTGTGATAAAAACGGGCGCAGGAATTGAGAGGAAGAGGCTACAGATGCATTCAAGAGAGCTTATTAGTTTATAGCCATTATTATAAATAAAGCGAAGACATTGCAACATTCCTTGTTTCACAAAGTCTACAGTTAAAAGGCTTGTGTGAATGGGAGTTGATTTCCCTATGTGAAGCATATACTTTGTTCATTAGTTGATTTGTAACGGTTATTGCTCATCTTGCATGTACCAGCGGAAGTGTCACGATGGCAGTATATTGGAACATCTTGCCTACTTGATAATCGTTTCAATGATGTTGCTAATGCTTGCTTTTTAGCAGGAATGTCTTAAAGACTATCCTAAAACCCCAGATAGCAGGTCATGCTGGGGTAATTAAATGCTCCCGTTACAATTGGCTGATTTGTTCTGGGCCTTTGTGGTATTGCTCCTGCAAAATAAACTGCTTCCTTGTGTAGTTAGCTGTATTTTACTTGTGGCTGATATACCATGTCTTTATGACTTTCTCTGGGTTGTAAAATCCTTTGGGGATGCTTCAGGGTAAAAGATAACGCGCATGGCTTTTATAACCCAGTTATTCTGTCAGTTTATGAAGAAGGTTTAGAATTTTTTTCTCTGTGTGCTGAGTTCTGTTTTCACATATTCTCTGTGTACCTGGACATATAAGGGAAAGATGGCTTTTAAACCGGCACACTTCTGCTTGTTGTTTATGTTTCCTTTCTCATATATGCTGTAGCTGATGAAGGTGCCAGCTTATCTTCCCTTACTGTTACCAACATCTCTTACTGTCTTACAGGTTTGCAGCATGAAGGAATATTCAGAGTGTCTGGGTCACAAGTTGAAGTGAATGACATAAAAAATGCATTTGAGAGAGGTAAGGGAGATCTATTCCAGTATCTTGGAAATGATTGCTAAATGTATGAGTTTGTTTAAATATTCTGAAATGGCCTGTTTTGAATGCAACTTGCTGTATTTTTTCTGTTGATTCTTGCATTTCCTAAGCAAGTCTGGCCCAAACGCTTCCCTAGTGCTCATTAACCTTGAATATTCAATTGTTTGGCATTTTGGTTTATATCTTGGAGAGTGTCTGTATAATAAATATTCTGAATTCAATCTTCTCTCATGTCTGATAGCTTATTGATTATTTGTAACACTAAAGGATACACAGAATATCATTACTGGGTGTAACTGCCTTTTCCTACCCTCTCCCCCCAGTTCTTCATGAATAGGCTGGCTGCTAGCAGATGAAATTTTACATTTTCCATGTTCTTTTGAGGCACAGCTTGGCTACATTTATTTTTAATATCAGCAAGTGAGAGAGTAAATTTCAAGACACTGTTAACTTGACATAGCTTTTAATAGATTTGATTTTCTATGTGAAGAACCATTCCATACAAAGGCAAAGAACGGCTGGGAGCTTCCTGACTCATCAGCTTCTAGCTGGGCTGTTCTCCCTAGCAGAGCAGGTTCAGAAGAGTTTGCTCTTCAGGTGGTCCTTGCAGCCATCTCCCCAGTTTTGCCTGGGTCACTGAAAACAGGGCTTGTGTTCATTCCCTGAATACATCACTCTAAAAGAATATAGTTAGTGTGTTTCTGTGTTTGCTGTTGGAAGAGATGAGCAGTAATTGATAAGGCATAGCAAGTTTCTTTTGCTGGTGGGAGGAGAGAAGTTTAATGAAAAACATGTGTGAAACGTGGCATCTAATTTCATCAGTCTTCAACTCCATCTACCTGAGAATTAAAATCCGCAAGGATAGAGGAAGCAGAAATGTATATCATAGGCCGGAGGTACGGCCTTGATATCAGAATCAGACCCCTTTTTTACACAAAGGAAATACTAGTCATCTTGGGAAAATAGCCAGTTGTTCCAGCATTAACATGCAGAAATAAAAAGGTGATATTTTTTTTTTCCTTCATCACACTTGTCTCTATAAAGCATATGATATACAGAACTGACAAAGTCAACAATAACGTCTCTGCAGTTTATTACTTCATCCAGAACCCTTGGTGGCAGTTAATATCAAGTATAATGCTCTGGTTTGTAGTGGCCCGTTTATTATCCTGTGTGTTATTAAGGTAATAGGCAAGCTTTGGTAATTTCAGTCACATAATGGATATATATAGCTTCAATTTGAGAATTGCCCCATCATTAAATCTAATTATATCTGATAGGGAGTTTTCCCTAGGGAACAACTCCTTAAGTGGGCATCTTTTCTTTTGTAATACAGACAAACTGTGGCATGTTTGCAGTGACAAATTATCTGTCCCAGAAACACCCCACCCCCCGCCAGTTCAACATCAGATGTCTGCATCCCGCCGAGCCAAGCGTGCGATGCTCAGTGGTCTCTTGTGTGTCCGCTGAATCCGCCTTTGCTTCAGTTGTGAGCGTGCATAAAGAGCTGCTCCTGGACTCCGGTGATGTTCCCCTGGCTGGTGGATCTGCAAAGTTCACACCCTACCAAAATATCCGGAGCGCAGAGCCTGCTCCGGGAGCCCCACCACCCTCCACGGGCACGAGCCAGGCACCCCGGGGTCAGGCTGTAATCTGCTTGATAGAAAGCTGTCCCAGGTCTCCCGGGATTGCTGCCGGAGCCTTCCCATCTCCACTGCAACGCACAGGAGAGATCTCTCTACCTCACGCAGTTGGAGTAGGTGGGATTAATTTTGTGCTGCATAAATCCTTTTATCCAGCTGAGGTGCATCCTTCCAGTCTGATACTTTTCTCCAGTATTCTGATTTTTCTTGCCTGCTTTTCTTTGTTTGTCACGAAGGGGAAGATCCATTGGCTGGGGACCAGAATGACCATGACATGGATTCGATAGCAGGAGTTCTGAAGCTTTATTTTCGAGGGTTGGAGCACCCTCTCTTCCCCAAGGATATCTTTCATGATCTGATTGCCTGTGTCAGTAAGTATATGGAGATCCAAAAAGAAATCGGATTAATTTTTCTAATCTCCCACTTTTCTTTCCTCCCCTCCTGCTTATTCCTGACTCCAAAATGAGCTTTTTGTGGTTACTTTGGGCTTGTGTTGCTCTGGTATCCTAGTCTCTATTAGCCAGAGTCTGGGCAGTTACCTGCTCACAGCCATCCTTATTCTGGTAACAATTGTTTTATGAATTAGCTCGGAGATACAAGGAGATAGAAATTAATACATTTTAAGGACTGTGTCACGGATTTTTTTGAGACAGTGCTTCCTGACAGGATTCTTTTAAGACAGAATAAACCAAAAACCTCCACTTCTGAAAAAACAACCTTTAAGACCTCTCATCAGAAGGCATCAGGAGCGCACTCTCAGAAGCAGGGACTGCCAGCAGGGTTTCTTGCCCCGTGTGTTTTCCCCAGCTTTGATAGATGCACGCTGCCTGTATGTCTGCTGCCATGCTTCTGCATGCTCTCTTTAGTTGGCAAGGTAGTAGTCATGTACCTTGTAGCCTCATAACCATGAGGGGCCATCTCTTGCCTCCTGTTAAAGAATATCAGTCATGAAGGCGGTCACAGTTGGTTTGTTAACGTTTTTGATGGGTTTTAAAGGTGGTCCTGGTAGGCAGAGGGTTGTGGGTTTTTTGGATGTGAACAACCTCGTTTTAAATGGCCTGACTATTGCCTTGTCCTTCAGAATCGAAGAATGATTCTGTTGTCCAAGCAGTGAAATGGCCTTTGCAGTGGCAGCCTTTGAAGTAAAGCAGAAGATAACTGTTTCTAAAATGGTTTGTGGTTTTCTTCTCCTGATAAATGCATTCACAGAGTTGAATTCACATTATATGAAAAGTAAAATCTGCTTCCAAATAAGTTCTCCCATCTGAGATGACTTATGCTGCCCACTTATTTCTCAGTAGGCTGCAGCACACAGAGCTTTTTGCCTCACCGTTTAACTATGTTAATTTTGCTTTGAGTGTTATACAATTTCTTTTTTAAACACCCACCTTTCGAAGCTAACTTGAATGAGCTATTGTGCCAGAACTATTGAAACAGATGACATCCAGCGCTCCCACGCTAGGAAGGAACTTGCAGTGAAGTTTTCACATGTTCAGGGATTTTCATTGTCAGTGGCTTCGCCAGCAGGTTCTGCAGCCTTTGCGTTCCCATGCCGGCCAGTGCCAGAGGATCTGGAAAATGGGCAGAGCCTTCTTTCCTCCCCCTGCTGCTCTGTGGCTGCCATCCTTAAGAGTTTGCGCTGGAACTATCATGGTATAGTGGCAAATTGTGTGGGTACGGTGAGACAGTGACCCTGTGGTGTTCTCTCTTCCTTTCAGCAATGGATAATTTACAAGAGCGAGCACTCCACATCCGGAAGGTGCTTCTGAACCTGCCGAAGACCACTCTGATCGTAATGAGATACCTCTTTGCATTCCTCAATCAGTGAGTATCCTTGAAAGCACCCTGGCCCTGCTGCAGTACGTGGTATAAACAGTGATAAATGACAGAACCAGCCTTAATATTGCTGCGTGTGATCTGAGCAACAGTTTGAGGTACAGATGCTGCAGTAGCTTTCTGTTTCATCTGCCTTCCTGGGCTTTTCAACCGTGCTGAAATTCATCCCAATGATACAAGTGCAATCTCAAAGGAGTTCTGGGAATGACAATGAATAATGTGCTGGTAAACCAAACAAAAAGTCATATGAAAGAGTCAGAAATTGGGTTCCACACCAGCAAGGAGCACTATGTACTGAGTACTGTGAGTGGTAGAGAGTTGAGTGTATTTTTTTAAAACACTCCGTCTGGCTGGTTCATTGCATAGCTTGGCAGCAAGGAGTCCTTAGTTTTCCTGCAGTAATGTGGTCTTGACACCTGAGGTAGCAAAAAGAAAAAATGTCCTAACCAGAAGGCTATATATACATTGTCAAATCCCTTTGAATACCATTTAGGTGAAGGAGAAATACAACTGTAAGATAATATTTTGGCCTGACAAAGACCTGAAGCTTATTGTCTGCTTTTGTAAAGCCACAGTTCATCAGCTACTTTTGATTAACATCTTATTCCTTACATTAAAATGAGACAATGTTAGAATTTGAGGGTTTATGTAAAGATTTGTATTAAAACGGAGCAGGACATTTACTAAACCTATCGATATATTCAAGTGGTTATTTCTGTTTGGAAAGCAGAGAGTTTGTTTCACAGGTGTCGCTGCTGGAGTCAGTGAAATGTGACTTTCCAGTCTCAGTAGCTTTCTGTTATTCCAAGTAGTGATCTAGAAAACAGGGAGTTTCAAGGGGTATTGTACTGGAACTTAGTTTTCTGTTGAGTCTTTAATTGGTACCTGAAAGACTTAAATGGGAGGTTTGGGACAAAAATGTAGTGAGCTAAAAATTGTGTTTAAAAACCTTGTACCATATGGAAACTATAAGATTCAGATTGGCTGGGAAATCCTGAAGAAGAGTCCCAGACAAGGCCCGCTTGAGAAGCTCCTTGGCCTCGGAGAAAGAACATAACACACTGCTTGATCACACGCTTAGGCAGAGGAGACCTGATAAAACTCGGTATTGAGTGCTGGGCTGCAAGTGGGCTATGAAGAACAATAATACAGAAGAATTAAAGACAAAGATTAACATACTCTCCTTGTAAAGTCAGCATCCAATACTTTTCACGTAGTTTCAAGCTTTCAGATTCCCTTCACAATTTCTATTTAATTTCTCTGTAAATGCCATCAGTATCTCATTTTTCACAAGGACCCAGAATGTTCACATCCCAGCTGATCAGCTTTAAACAGCAGAAAGCCCAAAGCAAACCTTCCGAGCTCAGCTGTGTGTTCTCCGGCAGATGATGATGATGATGTTTTCTGCTGTTAACCCTCCTCCCCACTTCTGTCTCTTGCAGTTTGTCTCAGTTCAGTGAAGAGAACATGATGGATCCCTACAATTTAGCCATCTGCTTTGGGCCAACACTGATGTCTGTGCCTGAAGGTCATGATCAAGTCTCTTGCCAAGCTCATGTCAATGAATTGATCAAAACCATCATCATCCAACATGAGAACATCTTCCCAGGACCAAGGGAGCTGGAAGGTCCAGTCTATAGCAGAGGTGGAAACACCGAGGATTACTGGTATGATACATACCACTGAGGACATTTATTTACAGATTAGCATGCTACAGTCATGTGTTCTGTGCTGTCTAATTCTGGATATAGGCATCTGGCCCAGACTTTCAAAAATCTGTTTTATGGAAGAGAATATGGCTCTGGTATCTCTGGAGAGTCGTAAACTTAAAAGTAATAAGCTGGTAGAAAGTAGCTATTCAGTTGTCAAACCTAGCTCACATCTTGAAGGGCAAGGTTGTGTAGGGATTTACTTGGATGTTGTATGGTAGCTGCCAAAATCAATTTTTTTCTTCTTCCCTTTTTTTCCCTTCTGCTTTTGCCTTTTTCTTTTTTTTTTTTTTTTTTTCTTCTTCTTCAGACGCAGGGGTCACTTGCAACTGAACCTAGAAAGCTGTGGCATGGTTTAATTTTCAGGGCAGCACTGGTGGTGGGGGAGGGAAGAGGGAGGAATGCAAAATCACCATTTCCATCCAGCTTAAAGCTCAAGAGGCCCGGCCGCGTGTTCAGTCTGAAAGCCACATCTGGAAGCAATTCAGCCAGAGCGGCTCCTGTCATCTGAGGTGGAAGGTTGGGGAGTGGGGGAAGGAAAGTAGGTGTTTTCTTTCCTACTGGCCAAGCTGATCTCTCCCTCTGAAAATGAGGAATGTTAAATTGTGTCTTGCTTCTCCCCCTGCTCCTTCCCTCCTCCAGTGTCCCAAGAATGCAAATGATTATTTCATTATACTAAAATAAATAAGTTTTGTAACTGATGTCACCCTGGTGACAGAGCTAGCCTTGCTTCTTTGACTTGTTTCAGAGTAGCTTTAACCATCAGCTCACTCCCCGTACGTGCGACGAGGAGAGGCTCCTCCATTCTAGCTGCTGTGTGCAGAAGACTTGCCAGAGCCTCTTTTGGAAATTCTGTTAATTTTACCCTTCACTCTGATGTCTTTAGCTGATGTTATATATGAAAGAATTGTACAGGGGAAAAAAAAATAATCTAAGAATATTTATGACCTTAAAGAAACACATTAACTTTGACAAGAGGTTTTGTCCCATAAGGTGAAGGGAATAAAAATGTGACATGTTTGGTACGGGTGATACTTCACATGAGTATGTAGGAGGCAGAATGTCCTGGAAGGCAATACCGATTTTTCTGAAGGCGTTTGTTTTTTCTTCATTGCCCTTCCTAACCACCATGACCTGAGACCCTATTAAGCAGAGAAGGGTAGAAGCAAGCAGGGGAGGCTGCTGAAAGCCAGGAAGAAGCATCTGGTTCCCATTCAAGCCTTCTCATAGCCCTGGTATTTAGATAGTTGTTAGGTTTTGCCCACAGGGCTCCTTGCTGCAAAGCGTGCAAGCGGCAGCATGAACCCTTTAGTTCAGCTGATTCATCGGGGAACGGAGCCTGCGATGCTGGCGATCGCCCGGTGCCGCTCCACTGGGCTGAGCCGTCGCGGTGCCGGGGAGCTCACAGACGGTGCT
>JAVJGJ010000035.1:5120666-5133446 GCA_035590215.1 Microhierax caerulescens
CAGAGATCTTTAGAAGTTACCTGACTATTTTTAAAGCATCCCTTCTTTTCAGGGGTATCTCATTTTTGCAGCAGGCCTGGGCACACTCCGCACTTGCATGACTGAGCTCATCTGTACCCTAGAAGGATCTTAGAGTTGGAAGTCGTGGGGGAAGCATAGAGCCAAAGGCTGGATGTGTTTCAGCGTGCACTCCCACTCCCCTCCACATGTGCCAAGCATTTCCCCTGTTGGTAGCTTTGGCAAGGGAATTTTGAGTGTTTTAAGCCCCAGTGGTTCTGCTTTAAGGAAGCAAGGAAAATAAAATCAAAACCAATTCCTCTTCCACTGACAGCCAGGTTTTAGGGGAGAGGGTCCTGGTGGCCTCTCTTAGTTATAATTTTTGGCTCTCCTTGGGGAAACTCTGTTACATTTCTTGTCTGATCAGTGAAAAGGGGTGCCAATGCTGAGAATTTCACAATATTTCCTAAGAAAAAGGTGACACTGCAGTCTTTGAGTGTCTGTTGTTGATATTTCCAAAGCCTCCTTCTGTGATGGGGGGGAACAGCTGCACGCGAGCCCCATCCACAGCAGAGGGACTAAGATCCCCAGATCTACTGACGGGCAGGTAAAGCAAACTGACCACAGCAGGACACAGTATGGTTTTGTTCTTGGGTTTTGGCCCCATGCAGTTGTCTTAAGTAGGTGCTGCAATGGTTTTATTTGTGATGGCCTTAGTTGTAAAGGTGGGAAGAAGGTAGCATTCCCTTAAAATTAGGTGACATCCTCTTTTGAGCTGGTTCTTCAGGAATTTGCTCAGTAGCCCTGCCATGTGCTCCTGTGTGGCTTTTTGCTCTTGGCTCCAGCAGTTGCCTAACTAACCTTTCCCATGGCATTGCCATGTTCCTGCTGGCTTCATGACTCAATGATCTTAAAGGTCTTTTTCAGCCTAAATGGTTCTGTGGTGTTCACACACCAGTAACAAAGTAGACCATGTTGAGCACTGCTGGAAACACTGGAAAATCTGTTCTCCCTGACAAGGTCAAGCACTGCCACAGTGACTCCTCACCAAGGTTGTGGGGGGGGAACACAAAGCGTACAGGAATGAAACATGAGTTCGCCGTCTTAAACAGTGTGTTCTTTCTGAAAAGTGCTAGCTTCTTAAAAATGCATGAAGACATACACTTTTTGAGATTGTAACTAAAGAAGGAGCAGTTTCATTTGCTGTAATGAAGGAAAAGCTAACTCATCCTGCATCGGTAAAGCCTGGGACTAAAGCCTGCAGAGGGGTACACCGTGGTGTGTACCTGCACTGGTTTTGTATGGGATTTTTCGATCCTTTGTGTGGCTGGGAGGGTACAATGGTGAGAAAATGAGCAGTTAAAGATTAGAGAAGGACAGTGTTTTGCAGCCTCTGGAACTAGATTGCGTGGGGCCCCTGAGCAAGGTAAAATTTGGAGGCGTTTTGGATGGAGTTCTGCAACCTACATGGAATATTCCATAGGAAGCATTTGGGAGGGAGCGTTTGGCAGCGAAGCAGAGGAGGGAGCTGGGCCTCTATCTCTTTGAAGGAGCAACAAGTTCTGGTTAACTGAGTCTCGGCATCCTTCTAATTGAGCTTTGCAGTGTCACACCTCAGGCGTGCTTGTCAGAAGGGCAGCGTACATCTCTGTGACTCAGTGGGACGGGAGATCATAGGTTTTTCTCACTCCTTCAGTCTTCAGATGTGAGCAAGCACTTGCTCCTGTAGCTCTTTCGTGAGGCTGGCACTAGTTCTCCCAAAATAAAGCTGTCATCACAGCCGCCTTCCCTGAAGGGAGGAATTAGTTTGGGGATGGGGGGAGAGGTCGTGTTTTGCAGAGCATCCGTGCTGTTCAGCCAGCCTCGCTGGACAAGCGAGTGGACTCTCTGGTTTGAGACAGGTGTAGGAGGTCAGAAATGCTGAAAGGCAAGCAGGTCGTATGTTTGTTAAATTATCTGTATGAGTGAAAAGATTTTAAACTGCTGCTTTCCTGCACAGGCTGTCAGACTGGCAAGGGTAATTGTTTGGCTTAGCCTTATTGCTCTTTATTCACACAGCTTTCTTCTCCGAGCATAAGTGTAGTAGGAAAAAGCTACTGGAAATTAGAGTCTAAAATCACTTCTCTGGACGAAAGCCAGAGTCCTAAAAAGCAAATTGGAAACATAAGAAACCTGAGTGCCGCACTCATCTGGAACAATAAACACTTCTTAATGAAACAGATGGAATTTACAAACCCACACTCCCATCCCCTTCGTAAATGGAGGGGGACACCAAAAACAGCATTATCGGTTTTCTAGTGTTATGAAGAAGCTGGCTCCGGAGGCAAAACAAGCAAGGGGAAAGAGGGAGCCAAAACCAGATAACCATGTGCTTTGGGGAGTCTGGAGCAAGGCAGCTATCGCAAGCTGCAAACGTGGGCCAGGCTTTTCTCACCCTTGCAAATCACTCACTGGTTGCTGAGGGCTGATAACGGGATTCGCGTGAGGCTGGCCACAGGCTTACCTGAAACGTGTGATTTGAAGAGTTCTGAGCTGTCTGGTTTAGTAATGGAGAAACTAATGGTTAGGGGTCAGTCTAGTAGGTCCTGTTGCCAATTGCCCTCAGCACTGTGTCACTTTGTGCTTTGTAGCTACCGATGCTGACGGGGCCCTTCGGTGAGTGATGTTTCTGCTCTGCTCTCTCGGACCGGCTGAGGAGATGGTGGCACTGCAGCATCACCTCACTCGGATGGATTTACACTATATGTTTTCCCCAGCCCAGCTGCTACCTTGCCTGCCTCTGGGCAGCCTTGGAGACCTAATTCTGGAGGAGACCTAACGCTCTCCCAAGGAATAATTGTAAAAGCTGTGGCTCATGTTTGGCCTTCCAGTCCTTTTTGCCTGGCTCTCGTGCTTTAGAAGCTTCCTGCGATGCAGAGAACTCTGTATGGAATGGCCTATCTTTCCTTGTCCAGGAAGAGGAACTACATATCTCTTTCTCCAGGAAAGAACCAGATTTTCGTGGACAGCTTGGCTGTGTTAAAGCTCCTTTAAAGTAATTAGAGGCTGAAGTCCACTGGGGCTGTGTGGTTGAGCTCATCTCCATTCCCCTGATTCCTGCCTAGAATTGGGAGCTGGCTTAATATATATTTAGACTCAACCAATACCAGATTTTTCTAAGTCTTAAAAATAATCCACATGAATTTCATATTGATTTTCCTGAGTGTCTAAATGCCCATAATTGTCCCTCTGTATAATATCAGAGTGCTACAGGGACCCAGATTAGTGGCCGGTTGCAGACACAGCATGGCTGTGGTGGTTCTGTGAGCTTTTCCAGTCGGAGCAGTCGGATGTGGAGCGCCACGTGAGCTTGGTGCGCGGTGCCACCGTGCTCGGCATGCACGGTGCAGCCCGGCTGCACGGAGCCCGGGGGAGCAGCTTGCTCTCCTCATCGCTGCACAAACTGCGGCGGTGGAGGCACTGAGTGTTTTCGTTCGCTTCCATGACAGTTCGATGAATAGCGTGGCCTCCCACGGTGCCAGAATCCCGTCTCCTGGGTCAGGTGAACCTCACAGGCAGCAGAAGTTTCCTTCTGAATAGGTGCTTTATTTCTGAAGCAGCTTGGACACGGAGGATGTTTCCCTCCCTTAATGCTAGTAACAGCTCCTACCTGCCCAGGAGGTTTAGTTTAGCTGCCTTTAAGAAAGCATACCGTAGGCAGATTTTTGTCTGGAACATATCTGATTGCTACCTAGCTTTGAAAATTTTTTTATTTCAATGAGAGACTAATTTTGCCATTGCCACATCACATCTTTGTACACTCAGATTGCTGTAAGTGGGTTTATTACTTGGAAAATGTGAATGTGTCCACCACATAGAGATTAGGTAAATGCTGAAGTTGCAACATCCTCATATTATAGGGGTTCCCCTCTGGATCTTTCTTCTTCAACCCTCTGCTGCCTTAACAAGCAACACTTTGTCCTCTTCCATGCTCTCATCATGTGCTGGTTTATGGTAGGTGTAAACTGTCGAATACTTGCCTGAGCCCAAGTGTTTAGTGAATTATTGTTTATTCCCTTCTATCTCCTAGAGTGTGAGCCCATAGAAGCAATAGCGAAGTTCGACTACATTGGCAGGACTGCACGAGAGCTGTCCTTTAAAAAAGGAGCTTCTCTCTTACTCTATCAGCGGGCCTCAGATGACTGGTGGGAGGGACGCCACAATGGAATTGACGGCCTTATTCCTCATCAGTATATCGTCGTTCAAGACACGTATGTTACACTTTAAGCCCATCTGCAAGATGGGCTTCCTTAAAACTCAGGTGTGGAATGGAGTGTTTGTGTCAAGATGTTGACACCAGGTGGGGAGAGTTCGTCCTCCCACCTTCCCTGCAAGAAGGGAGTCCTCTTGAAATAAGCAGAGCTCCGCAGAGGTGTAGGTGTCCACGTGTGTGGAGACGTGACACACAAATTGTTCTGGTGCTGCCAGCCTGTTAAAAGATGCAGAGCTGGGGTCTCCAGGTCACTCGCAGAAATCAGGCTCTCTCCTTTGAAAGATACATAATGATTCTGAAGAGAAAGGTGCTAGCACAGTGCTGTTGTCCTGTATGTATATTTACATATACAGCACTGTATTTGAAATTCAGTGCTGCTGGTCCTGTTTTGGTTGTGATTTCCTTCCCTCCTCCTTCCTAGTGAGGATGGTATCTCTGAAAGATCCAGTCCGAAGTCTGAAATAGAAATAAATTCTGAGCCACCGGAAGAAAAAGTGACTGCTAGAGCTGGTGCCAGTTGCCCAAGTGGGGGTCACGTCGCAGATATTTACCTTGCAAACATCAACAAGTAAGAACAGCCTTGCGTTATTTTACTTAACTGTAAAGATCTTGGAGATGAGTCCAGTAAAATACTTCTTTCCCTGAAAAAGATGAACTAATGAGCACTGCCACCATTTTTCCTCTGCTTCCCCCTCTTCTAACTTGCTCATATTTTGCTGTTTCTCTCTCTCTCTCGTTCTCTCTCTCTCTCTGTCACCAGTGTGGCCAATGCTCATTTAAAATCCCACTGGCTTCTTTTCCCTATCCCTAAGGTGCCATCTGTTCCCATTTTCCCAAATATGTCCTATTTTATAAGCTAAGCACACAGAGAAAGGGAGGGGAATAGCAGAATGAGTTCTTGTAATCATGTGTTCTTATTCGTTGTTATGTTCTGTGATTTGTTATGTCTCGTTAAATTTAACATGTTTTGGTTTATGGGGTAGGGGACAATTCCTTCAGAAACTAGTGTCACGTTTTGTGCTAAATGACATACCTTGAGTCCTCCCACCATCTGGCATTGCCCGTAACATTCTTCCGTTTCTCCAGCACTTCTCACCTTAGGTTACTAACCATATGTTTGCAGTGAAACAACACACCTCCCTGTTGCTCTAACTTTACCTCCTTAATAAGAAACTGTTACTTTAGCCAATGCTCAGCATAGTAAAAAACCTGGAAATTAAGCTAGTAACAGACTAAATTTCTTGATCTGTTATTAATGATTCTAGAGCAGACTTATCCCCCGTATCTTTCTCGTTATTTCCTTAGTATTAAAAACCCCCACCTCTCCCTGTTGTGCAGTGAAGGTATTAATAATGATAAGTGCAGTTTTGTGGGAGTGGATATTTTTAACCTTCAGTTAATTTAACAGCATGTAGCCCATAAAGGCATTAACAGAAATGCATCCTTTTTAAAGGTTTGGACCTGCTAATGTCCTACACAGAGCCTGGCCCTTAGTTTAAGGGAGTTGGCAGAGCTCCACTGATACCTAATGAAGCTATGTTTATCTGCATCAGCTTGGGATCTGGGCTTTCTTTTATGATATTTATTGTCTGAGCCATTGAAGTATGCTATTCTGTCAGTTATGGAAAGATTGGTATCGTGAACAGACCCGTGTTGGAGCTGCACCATCTGCTGGCTTTGGTAGTGTTGTATGTAGTGTTTTTAAGAAGCCTGGGTAATGTCCCCTCCAGGTTTTTTCTCCCTTTACTAGGGAAACTGATATTTAGCAATAGTAGCATAAGACTCATTTTGTTGTTTTTTCTTTAGGAATGAATCTTCTGACCTATGTGTGAACAGACTTGGGCAAAATTAAATCAGATGGTTTCGCAATGACAGTTGTGCCACCCACTGAATTATTATTTGGATGCCAAAATCCTACTGGAGTTAACACTTTCTTGCAGTTATTCATGGGGCTGGTGCTATATATAAATGGATCCTTCCCTGTATAATGGATGCCAAGCTTCAGACCTATGGCATAAAGTATTCTGCTGCATTGGCCTTCATATGATTTGAGTGGAATCGTGCTGTCAGTCTGCATGGTGCTGGGGTGGAAACTAAATTGTTTGGACCAGCTTATCCATTTGACATCATCTCTTGGTATATCTGTAGCCCTACATAGATAATGCCATGTGGTCCTGCTAAGGCAATGAAAAAGAAACATCTATTACCACCAGCAAATGTTGGAAATGATCATTAACCCCAAACTAGGGGGTTCTTTGCTTGCCAATCTCTGAAAATAATAACTTGATGCCTTGGGCCAGGAGCTTAGTAGACTTATACTGTGTCCTCCAGTCAAAAATTGTAGCTCTGCTCTTCTAATATAATAAAAACACATCATCAAAACCTGTTGATGGCACAGAGGGTTTTTTTTTGTTCAAGTATAAATTCTTTTCTTCTTGACCAAGTTAATTACATTCCATCCAAGTTTTCTGTTTTTGCTATGAATGTGCGCAGCTGCCAGGAACTCAATCTTCTTGTTAGAAGTGTTAATCTGGAGTGATTTATAATTCTACTGTTTCACCACGACTCCTAAAATCCTGGGTGTTTTTGTAATCCGGGTATCTTTGTCTCTTCCCATTGTCCTCTGTGTTGTTTTGGGGGGATGTCTTCAAATTACAGCTCGTTATGTGTACCTGCTTGTATTGACTTGTTTTGCTTTTGTGACTGAAGGCAAAGAAAGAAACCAGAGTCAGGCAGCATCAGAAGAGCCTTCCGTCAAAGTGACAGCCATGGACTAGGTAGTTCAATGGCAGAACCAGCCTCCCCAGGAGCCATAGCCGGTTCCAGACCCTCATCTCAGCCCATTATGAGCCAAAGTCTTCCCAAGGAGGTTCCAGATAAATGCTCCATCAGTGGCCACGGCAGCCTCAATTCTATCAGCCGCCACTCGTCTCTGAAGAACAGGATAGACAGCCCGCAGATCCGGAAAACTGTGACAGCAGGGAGGTCCAAGAGCTTCAACAACCATCGGCCTATGGACCCTGAAGTTATTGCACAGGTAAGTTGGAGTGCTTTGCCTTAAAGATTTGGGTTGGAAACTTAGCGGATGCTGGATACAATGAGGTGTTTTAATGCGAAGTCTGATTTCATTTCGTACCCCTTCCCTTCTCTCAATGCAGTATTAACTTACTGCACAGCTTGAGTCTCGTCTTCCAGCCTCGCTTCGTGTAAGTCACTGAGACTGCTTTCATGAGCAAAGATAAACAGTCAGGTCCTTCCTCCATAAAAACTTGGCCCAGTTTGTTATTCAGAACTTAGTTTCAACAATAAAAACGTCCATTTCAGAAGGTTACACAGATTCCAAAGCTGTCAGCAAAAAATTAAACAATCATAACTTCAAGACATGAGAAAAGTAAAGTATTTAGTGTCAATTTAACATTCTCCTGTCAGTTGTGCAAACTTGCCTGTGGTTAGACATTGGAAGCATATGGAGTAGTACAGTGAAAAGCAGGCTGCCGAGTTGTACAGTGCTCACAGCGGTATCTTCGTGTGCTTCCAGGGTCCAGGGTGTGATGAGAAACCAACTTTGATCATGATACCGCTCGTTTTCATTACTTACTAAGGCAAGTGCCTTGAAATGAGGGCAGGCTACCGATGTGGATGTTAAAGCTGTGCTTTAACTTTGCAAAGAGCTCTGCTTTGGGGACTGGCTCTGCACGCTGACCAGGCAATAAGGAAAGGGTCTTTGTGGACTCCTGCTGTGCAGCTTAAAGGCCAAGGTGTTCTTGGTCTTTAGTCTTCGCTGGTTTTGACACAGGCAAGTTGAATGGAGATTCTTTGTGCCTGTTCTCTGTATCTCCATTCCCAGGGGTCTGTCCCGTCCTGGATCTGTCCCATCCCCGTGTCCGGGACTACGTGCTGCCAGAGCAGTGACTGCTGTTCACACAAACAGGAGCGATAACTCCGCGTCCCTGCATCTGTGGTTTCACACGTAGAACAGAAAATGGAAGTCGGGCTTCGACTCAGACAAGTGACAGCTACTAATGGGGTGAACGATGTGAATGTTACCCCTTGCCCTCTCCCGTGAAGGATCTTCCCTTTCTGCCCCTCCAAGCGGTTCGATGTGCCTGCACATGTATGTTGCCTCTGCCAGCTGTGTGCAGTGTGCATGGCTCTATCTAAAGCCGAGGAATGCCTGGGGCTCCGATTACAAAGCCAGCCCTGGGAGACCTGACTTCTCCGCCTGGTGCGGGAGTCTGTAGGTTTCGAAGAAGCTGGGGGAAGAGATGTGAAATTAAAACATTAATTTTTATTGACAAAACAGAAATGCCAAGTAATAAATAGGCCCAAATAAAAATCTGATGCATTTTCTGCTGGAAAGTTGTACTTTGCCGTTACAAATTTATTTAGCCCGTTTGTTACAGTGGAATTATAATGTATGGTTCTTGTTGTCTTCGTATTTCATTGTCCTTCCAAGGCTTCGATTGACATAATTCAGTTTCTTTCTTTTTTCAATTAAGCTCCAACTGAAATTGTTCTGTCTCCTCTTCCTGCCAGAATGTTAACTCCATTGTTTTCACTGGAGAAGAGTCTGGGGAGCAAAAGAAAAGAGGAGAGGGGGGGGAAAAAGAAAAAGAGGAGGGAGGACTGGAAAAAAAGTGTTAAATCAGGGTTTCTCTTTGCCCCATCCTATCTGTTCAAACCCCATCTAATAATCATGGTGCATATTGTGTATTTTTCAAACTTCCTTAGTAAATCTGCCTGGCCTCCAGATAGACGGGGGGTGTCAGATTACTGTCTCTGGTTCCTTCCACCATCCCTTCACTGACTTACCTTCCCCACCCCCTGCAAAACCTCTAAGGAAGCTAAAAAGCTGCAGCCAAAGCGTGAGTCACCGAGCGGCTGAGCTCCTCTGCTCTGCAGCGAACGGGTCCCACCAGCGGGCTCTGCGGCACGGGCTGCGGCCGAGAACAGAAAAATCCGCATTGTTATCTCAGAAGTTCTTTGTTAATAACTGTGATCTTTTAGAAGAGGAAGGAGAAGTGCCACCTTGAATTTCTATCCCCGTTTCTGGTATCTTCCGTGTTTTCTGGAATGTTAAAATTTTGCGTCTTGTGTAATGCCTTTCTGGGAAGGGAAGGCAGCTCGGACAGCAGGAAAACCAGTGAGGCAGCAAGAACACGCAAGAATTCCAGCATTGGTGTGTGGCCCGTCAGCCACTGTCAAAATCATCATTCAAGAATTTACTCTCCTGAATCTCACGTGCCAAATAAAGTACAAGAAGGGATGCTAACACTTTGAATCATGTGCTGTTCTGTTTGTTGCTGCATTTGGGGACTGTACTCGTCTTTGAAGTCCAAGCAGCGTCAGGACCAATAAAGGACCGGATTAGCATCGAGAAAGTGCTAGTAATTATTTTGATCCCCGTCGATGGAAAATATTACTGCTCATTGGCTTTAGCATGTAATGCTGTGGAGTTTGGCGTGGGTTTCGCTTTGACACCTAAAGGTTCTTGACCTGCCAGTGGATTTGAGCGTTGGTGTTTACAGGCTGAAAACAAATACGTCGTTCTCAAAGGCTGGCTTTTATCTCTGTATTTATGTGTCGGGGTTCTGTTATTCACTCAGTTTCTCTTTTATGTTTACAGGATATTGAAGCTACTATGAACTCTGCCCTGAACGAGCTGCGGGAGCTGGAAAGGCAAAGCAGCGTAAAGCACACGCCAGATGTTGTCCTCGACACCCTGGAGCCTTTGAAAACGTCTCCGGTGGTGGCCCCCACCTCGGAACCTTCCAGCCCTCTGCACACTCAGATCCTCAAGGACACTGAACCAGCTTTCCAGCGCAGCGCTAGCACAGCCGGCGACATACCGTGCACCTTCAGGCCAGTGAAGTCGGTCAAAATGGCCAGCCAGGTGAAACCTCCGGCGACGCGGCCGAAGCCGACAGTTTTCCCCAAAACAACCACCACGAGCCCTGGCGTTGCCTCCTCTGCATCTCAGCAGCCCACTGACAAGTCCTGTACTGTCTGATAAACTTGGTGCTGCTCTGTGGATACAACTGTATTGTTTCAGATGAAGAGAACTCTGCTAAAGACGTGAAAATTCCTATTTAACTAATTTTTTGGACTTCTGCTGAAGGTTAGTTGTGAACTGCTACTTACTGCTGGGAGCGCTTCCTGGGAGTGAACTGAGTGGTAACAACCTCGTCCCACGTCCCCGCGTCAGTGATGTTTGTAAGGCAAAACAGTTCATGCCACGCTTAGGAAATCCAGTATTGGGTCACTGTGAAGCTGAGGAGGAAAACACACAAAAAGCGATGAATTGGATCTTGGTTTCTAGTTGATGCCTTGTTCAAGTGTTCGGCCACTGAAAGAAATACTCAGCGGCATCATGTTTTTGAATACTGGTGTAGTGACTTATATATTCTGTGTTTCATTTATCACAGGGAAACAATAGGATAGATTTTAGTCTATTGCATGTTTTGGTGCCACTGGTTACGTGGAGCTTGGACATGCCTGTTTCTTGTGCATTATTATTATTATTATTATGTCGCCTGCTGGTGCCACGGTGGTTAAGGGTCTGTCTCAACTTCCATCACATCCTCTGGTTTTGTTTGTTTGCTCCCCCATTCCACCCCCCAGGGCCAAAGCTCTTGGCCATCCAACCTCATGCTTTAGTCGACACTTGTCATGGAACATAGTTTATTCTGGAACACTCTTAGATTTTGTGGAGTTATACGTAATATGTGTCTGTGCAAATATAAACAAACATGTTCCTGAGGTTTAGGAGCATAAGAAAGAGCCCAGTTGTTGCTTATGGACAATCTAGCTGATTTTTTCCCCTTTGCTCTCCCATATTTAAAAACAGCTTTATTGTTTTTCAGTGTAATTTTCAGCCCATAGGCTGTGATGTGGTGTGTGGTCTCGGGAGACTGAATGTAAAAAACAAGTTAACTTTTGAAAACTAGGTGTACTCTGACGGGAGTTCATTTCCTAACGCACACATTCTTGGTTTGGTCATATATCAAGGTGGATCCTTACCAAAATCCCAGTTACAAGCACTGTAAAAACTTCAGTCAGAAGTTCTCAAGCTTTGTATCTTCTCCCTTTTTCTGGTTGCAAACGCTTCGGGCAGTGGCTGTGACGGCTGTGAACTGCTTTAGGGATCTCCGCTCTTATAGAGCGGTGTAGGAGACGCTGCTGGGGACGGTGATGTGACAGCATGCAGCTTCTGGAGTGGCTTCCCGACGTGTTCCTTGGTAGACCGGCATGCCTCCGTAGGACTCCGCAGACGTGAATGAATTCTAAGTATTTGTATTTATATGGTAGGCAGCAAATGCTTCAGCCGCTAGCAGGCTGCATGAACTCTTTTGTATTCTACTGAGAATTTTCCACAATGCTAACGTTTATTTAATTTAAAAAAAAAAAAAAAAATTAGGGAAAAAAAAAAAAAGGCGTGTGCCACTTTACAACGGTAAAGAAGATCTCGCAGTCCTGCAAGAGAGGACACTCTGGCTGACCTTCAGTTCACCTGGTTCCCAAACTTTTCTGGGATTTAAAAAAAGCTGCGCATCTTAAGTTTTCATCGAATTCAAGCAAGGACAAGAAAAGAAAAGTCATTTTCCTCTCCCATTTAGCTGAGTTTCTTTTAAATTTGCGGGTTTCTCACACTTAGCTTCCTTGTGACTGCCATGTTGTTTTAATTGGCGCTTAGTAATTAAAAAAAAAGAAACAAAACTTACGTTTCTAAGAACAGTTTGAGATGTACTTTTCTGATTCATTTAGGATGTTCCTCGAAGAAATGAACAGGGGTTTATGGTGTCCCTGTCCATCCCCACACACCCCCCCATCTCTACAGAAGTAATATATCCATATTGACGATGGTTTTTAGAAACGCCAACTTTCTCTGTGTCCTAAATCGAGAACATGTGAGAACTGGGGAACGCGGGAAAGCTTTTGGTGAGAACGCTCTCTATTATTCACTTCTCCTTAGCTGATCTGTAGCAGCAGTTCCCCTTGGGAAGCGCCGTGGTACGTGTGTGACTGTCACTGGACCTTACCCCGTTCCTCGCGCAGGGGAAGATCCCCAACAGTGCGACCAGCGACCTTTGCTCTCAGGTTCTGATGGACTTCTACCACCAAGGAATCACTTGTTCTTTTGGGGAAAAAAAGAATTAAACTTGTAATTTTTTGCTCAGGCAGAACTTTCTGGCATTTACTTTTAAGTAGGGAGTTTTTTGGTTTTGTTTTCTTTTTGGTCGTGAACGACCAAAGCTAATCTGTGTCAGGAGCAGGATCTCTGTAAATTTACTTCCGACTCATTTGTAATGCCTTATTTTCTTTATATTTTTATGCCTAGCATTCACGTTTCTAAGAATAAGTGTCCAGCCACGCACAGCACATTTGGAGGAGATGCTCTTTTCTATCTTCGAGGTCTGAAGTATGAATGGAAATTAAGAGATTTAAAAAAAAAAAAAAAAAGGAAAAAAAAAAAAAAAAAAAATTAAGTTTAATGTAAAAGCAAATGTATTTATATGAATTAATTTTGTTAT
>JAVJGJ010000035.1:5139029-5154849 GCA_035590215.1 Microhierax caerulescens
CCCCCCCCCCCCCCCCCCCCCCCCCGCTGTAGGTTTGGGTTCAACAACCCAACTGGGGGGTGGGGGGTGGGGTATTGGTGGGATCGGGCTGTGCGGAGCTGGGACCCGCGGCCGGGCACAGCTTTGCTCTGCTGGGATGGCTGGGCTGCAGGATGGGGCAAAGCCGGGCGGCCGTGCATGCAGCCTTGCATGTAGCTTTGCATGCAGGCAGGTGTGCAGCCTGGCATGCAGCTTTGCCTGCAGCCGGGTGTGCAGCCTGGCATGCAGCTTTGCATGCAGCCGGGTGTGCAGCCGTGTACCCAGCCTTGCACGCGACTGCGTGTGCAGCCTGGCATGCAGCTTTGCATGCAGCTGGGTGTGCAGCCGGTGTGCAAACCAGCATGCAGCAGATATGCAGCCCCCCAGCCATGGGTGCCCCCATGAAGGCTGCCCCCGGGGCCACCCCCCAAGCAGCAGCCTCCCGTGGATGCGTCCCCTGCCCGGCGTGTGCCCAGCAGCAGGGTTGGCACAGGGACAGCGTGGGGACCACAGCAGCCAGGGGGCTGCGCCCCACTTTTCTGTCCCAAGCCCCCCAAGGACAAAGTGCCTGCAGCAGGCAGAGCTGCTGCTTGCACTTTATTTTTTAGGTTTTGCTGCCACCAGCTGGAACAATTATTTTTATCACAATTTCGTTTTCAAGACCATGTTTCGGTAGTCCCAGCCCATGAGAGCATCACGCAGGATTTATCACGGCCCTGGGATCCTTAGCACGGCGCTAAGCGGGATTAAGCCGGATTTCCCAGTTCCTGACCGTGGATGCGAAGAGGCTGAGCAGGTCAGATGGGATTTGGGCACCAGCCTGGAGGTGGGGAGGGTAAAATCTGCTGGTGGGGCAACCAGGGGAAGGAAATAAGCTGTGACATCGAAAGGGGCAGCAAAAGAAAGGATAAGGGGGTCTGAAAGGAGCCAGGCACGACCTGGTGGGTGAGTTCTTGGGATTGGACTGGGATCTCCCACTAAGGCTGGTCCTGACTGTGCAACTGTCCAGGAGAGCTGCTGGGGTAACTGGGATGTCCTGGAGCCCCTGGGTGCCGAGGGCTGGCACCATCCCAGCATCAGGGATGTTGGTTTCAGGATCAGCTTGCTGGTTTCCCTTTCGGGCACACCTGTGGATAACCACGTGAAAAGACTTGCAGCACAACCTGGAAGTAATCTTTTTTTTGGGGTGTGATAAGATATTTTAATGATTTCCTTCCTGTCTGTCTTCACCCCTCACCAGCCCAAGTCTGCTCGCCCCTCAGTGAAAGCTGAAGCAACACGTATGGGTCAGAAGCCTCAGAAAACACCCGAGCCTGGCTTTTCTGCCTTTAAAAAAAATCTTGGTTTCAGTTTCTTTTTGCAGTAAAGCATCAAACAGCAGGACAGGCCCCTTTCTCGCTGCTGGGGTGCTGTGCAGGAGCTGAATTTGTGGGGCCACGTGGGGCCCGAGGCACCGTCGCACCCACGGCGGCTCTTGGCCTTTGGGCAGCTCTGGGAGAAACTCAGCTGGAATTTCCCTCCGGAGGTTGTACGTGCCCCTCTTCCCTGTGTTCACTGCTCTGATCTGCAGTTTCAGTAGCAGCCTGAGATGAGAAATGAGCTGTGCTTTTTTCCTGCGTGGGGGATGGCTTCTCGAGCATCTCCAGCTCAGACCGATGATCTTCTGGGGGAGTGAGGGACACCGCACAGCAGCACAGCCAGCACGTACCCACGCCGCATCTGCCACCTGTGCCCCCAGCCGATGCTGGGTGGGCACAGTGATGGTCCCCTTGGCGGGGGGGACACAAGCACAGGCTGAAGGACACGGTTACAGCACGCACAGAACGGCTGGAAACGACCCAAAGAAGTCACCCCGTCCCTTTCTCTTCCTGTTCGCCAAGCTGCAGCAAAAAGACTTTGATCAAAACGATTTGAAGTTTCACTTGGTTGCGCTCACGTCACTCGGCTGCAGACTGTCGTGGACTCTGCTGCCTGGCGCCAGCCCGGGACACCCTTTCGATAAGCCGGGGGCAAGGGCCAGCCCGTGCCTCCGTTTGTCACCTCAACAGCTCTCCCGTGGGTTTCTCGAGCAGATTGGCACGTGGCTAGGAAATGAAGCTCAGGAGTAATTAGCAAACTAGTTAGGTGCAGAGTTTGTGTGCAGGCTGGTGAAGTGGTGTATCGGTGTTTGGGTGCAGCACAAGCTGATGTACTCGCCTATCTTTGCAGGCTTCATTTTGTGAGGACGAGGCCTTCAGACGCACGTCCACGCCAGCCAGAAATAATTCCTGCTAGTGAGACCCTGGCTGCTGGCGCTGCCGTGGGTGAGGCGTGCGTGGCCCTGAGCTAGGAAGTGTGAGCAGCCCCACTCTGCCCTGTGCACGCAGTGGGGGTGTGCCCCGAGCACCCGCATCCCACCCGGCTCTACATCCTGCATCCCACCCTGCATCCCACATCCCACCCAGCTCTGCATCCTGCAATCCACCCTGCACCATGCTCTGCATCCTACATCCTACCCTGCATCCTGCATCCCACATCCTACCCTGCATCCTGCATCTCCCCCTGCATCTTGCCCTGCATCCCAGCTTCCAGCCCGTGCCGTGAACCCCTGCCTGCTCTCCCTGCTGCTTCCCACCCTGGCTAGGCCAGGTGCTGAGGGTTTGGTGGTCCTGGTCCCCCTGTGAGGACATCCCATGGAGGTGCTGCTGCAGCTCTGGGTTGGGTCCCCCGTGGGGCTGTGCCGTGGCCCTGCCGTGAGGACCATGGGGTGCTGCCCGCTGACGACGTGGGATGGACAGTGGCCGTGTTCCATGGGGCACAGCGATGCTCAGCCCCAGCACAGCCACCTTCGCCTTTTCTGGCTGAGGTAAGTTCTGGATCTTGTGATCCTGATGTGATCATGATCAAGATCGATGTGAATCGCTGCGTGACTCCCGGTGAGAGTGATGCTCGAGGTGCGGCTCGGGAGCAGCCGCTGTCGGAGCCGTGGAATACCCTGAAATCTCTCCTCTGTGCATCTCTGAGACCCTCTGGAAGCGTTTGCCAGTGCTGGGTCCGGCTCCATCAGTTGCTTCGCGTGCGTGGGGGATGGGTTTGTGGCTGGGGGAGGGCTCAGGGCTGTTGGCTCTGTGGCACCTGCTTCCTCCCTCCTCACCTGCACTTTACTCTGAGCGGTTTGACCTGCTCACGGGCCGCCCCGGCGATGGGGAGCTGTGCTCCTGCAGGAGCCATCCCTGCAGCTGGACCGGGAAGCCTCTGCACCTCTGCACGGCAGCTGGCACAGCTGGTGAGACCCGCCTGGAGCAGCCAGGGGCTCTGTAAAGCAGGATGGTGGCAGCAGCTCATGGCAAACGCATCCCGACGTGTGATGCTGCGTCCTGTGCCGGGGCAGCCAGGGCTGAGCACCAGCCCTGGGCACCACAGGTGCCCGGCACGGCTAAGGAAGGCTGAACGCAGAGCCTGCCTGCAGATCCCGGTCCGATCCTGCTTCCCATCTCCCTGCCCCACGCGGGGCTGCGTGGTGGCCGGTGCTCAGCACCAACTGCTGTTACCAAAGTTCATCCCAGCACCGGCCACAGAGCCAGCGGAGCCCAGCATGCCTGGGGATGACTGCAACTGGGAATTTTTTTTCTCGAGCAGGAAGCTGAAGCATTTCCTCCTCCAGCCGCAGCTGATGCTTGCAGAGCGGGTTTTGCAATCCCATAGGTTTCTGTTCTCGGGGTGGGGAGGCGCCTCACACCACCTTGCAGCTCGGCATTTGTTTGCTCGTATTTTTTTGCATCTGTCAGTGTTTTGCTGCCAGCCCCGGCAGGTCCCAGCCACAGGGTGGTTTGTGGCAGCGCCAACAGCTCCAGCCCATGCGCAGCCCTTCGCCTGGTGCTGCCCGCTCTGCGCTGGCGAGGTAGGAGGCTGGCAGCTGCCTGCCAAAGGGATTGATCCGGCTTTTTTTCCCTTGGCCATTGCCCGGCGAGGACGGACCCACGCTGGGGTCTGGCGGCAGGGCTGGCAGAGGCCAGCGGCCCCCGGGGTGACCCCTGTGCTCCCCCCGCAGCGGTGCTGCTGGAGATGCAGAGCACACCCAACTACCTCTGGAGCACCGAGGACCTCCTGGGCCAGGGAGCCACGGCCTGCGTCTACAAAGCCCGCAACAAGGTGAGCGGGGGCACGGGGGGGGACAACCACCCCAACGCCACGGTGCCCCCGTGCCCCCCGTCCCTCCTGCCCCATGGTGCGGGGCCGCCTGTGCTGCCTCCTGCTCACCCCCCCGGCTGCTCCCCGGCCGCTGGCAGCACGGGGGGCGGCGTTGGGGGTTATTTTCATTTTTCTTTTTGGCTCCTTCCTGGCTGCAGGCACCGGCTCAGCCCTGTGGGGCAGGGGCAGCTTTTGGGGTGCTGGCAGCCAGGTCCTGGGCACCAGCTGCATGGCAGGGGGAAGGAGCTGTTTGCAGGGGAATGCCCAGAGGTTTTGAAAACCCCGTCTTTGGTGATTTGCATATTTCATGCAAACACTTGCCAGTGTTGGAATGGAGCCTCTCTGCCTTGCCGGCCTTTGAAGTTCGTTGAGCAAGCTGCCTGAGCACGGCGTGGGGCAGGAGGGGCGGCTTCGGGATGGGGGTGTGGGGGTGGGGTGGGGGTGGGGGGTGTTGGAAACAGCCCCATCCCACAGGGAGCAGGCAGGGAGCTGCCAGCTGCAGCTCGAGCCACCAACTTGTTATGAAGCTGGATGAACACACTGACACGTAGCACGTGGGCTTCAGGGGCAGGAAGCAAAGGGAGGTGAAGAGCAGCGGTTTGCTTTGGCGGCGGAGGCAGCGGGACACCTGCTCAGAAAAGATGTTGTAGTGTCAGCGTGGTTCGTCCCGAGCGGGATGTGGGAGCGGTGACGGAGCTGCTCGGGACATGGATGGTGTCACCTCCCATTTCCTTTTTCTCTTTTTCCTCTTTTTCCCAGAAATCAGGAGAGCTGGTTGCTGTGAAGGTTTTTAATAATGCCAGCTACCTCCGGCCCCAGGAGGTCCAGATGAGAGAGTTTGAGATGCTGAGGAAGCTGAACCATAAAAACATTGTGAAATTATTTGCGGTGGAGGAGACGGTAAGGGGACCGCATCTTGGAAACCCACGGTGCCGGCTGGGCTGGTGATGTGGAGCTGGTGTGAGGAGCAGCGGTCCCAGGCTGCCTCCTCCTCCCACCTCCCTCTGGCTCGGCACCACCAGCCTTTCAAGCACTGGGGGCACTGGGGACACTGGGTCACTGGGCTGGAGCTCAGACGTGACCAGCTGTTGTCCCCCAGCCAGGCGTGTGGCACAGTGGGGACATTCTCCAACACTGGTTTGTCTGAGCAGGAGAAACCCAGGGACCCACCAGCTGAGGGGGGGGACCTGGTTCTGCCTGGGGGGCTGGGGACAGGCCACCAGCTGGGACACGGGGTCAGCCGAGCCCTGATGGCTGCTCCCCGCCGCAGGGCAGCGCCAAGCAGAAGGTGCTGGTGATGGAGTACTGCTCGAGCGGCAGCTTGCTGAACGTGCTGGAGGACCCAGCGAACGCCTTCGGCTTGACTGAGTCCGAGTTCCTCATCGTGCTGCAGTGCGTGGGTGAGTGCAGGGGTCCCTGTGCCCCCCAGCCCGTGACAGGGAGCTGCCCCCACCCCCCTCGGCACAGCCCTGGGCAAGGTGCTGCGGGCTGGGGACCTCATGGTGCTGGTGGGACCCTGTGGGCACCGGCCCTGGGCTGTGGACGTGGGGGCTGACGGGCACAGATCGCCCCTCTGAAGGGGGGGGTTGCAAGCTTGGTGTCCGGGGGGAGCCCGAGGGTTTCTCCTGGCAGACCTGCTCCGGGAAGCGGCTCCGGGAACAGGCTGTGCCCCGTGATGGAGGAGCACAAGGGCAGCACCCAACCCTGTGCTCGCTCACCCTCTCCATCCCCGGGTCACGCTGGTCCCATTTACGCACAGCCAGCCCCGGGGCTCACCCCCTCTCGGGCCCTTCTTATGTTCCTCCATTTAAGCAAAACCCTCTGGAGGTTTTTGTGCTCCAGCCCTGCGCACGAACGCTGCCTTCCCGCCTTGTGCCCAGTGGCAGGGATGAACCACCTCCGGGAGAACGGCGTGGTGCACAGAGACATCAAACCCGGCAACATCATGCGGCTGATGGGGGAAGATGGGCAGAGCGTCTATAAGCTGACGGATTTTGGGGCTGCCCGAGAGCTGGATGATGATGAAAAGTTTGTGTCTGTCTACGGGACGGAGGAATATCTTGTGAGTAACAGGGGGTCGCCAGCCTGGTGGCCCCTGGGGTTCCTGGGCAAAGCTGGTCCCCATCCCTCCATCCAACAGCGGGGCAACCTGTAGGGAGGACTTGGAGAGCCCAGTGTCAAAGGGGCCACGTTTTCCAAAGAGGGAGGGCTCAGAATTTTTGTTGTAGCGTTACCGGTGACGTTTTATTTGGAGGATCCCACAGCAGAAGAGGCCAAAGCGAGCAGCCCGTGTTCAACCCCAACGCCCAAGGCTGGATGCCGGCTGCAGCGCTCTCCGCTTCATCCCTGCAGCACCCGGACATGTACGAGCGAGCGGTCCTGCGCAAGCCGCAGCAGAAGGCGTACGGTGTCACCGTCGACCTCTGGAGCATCGGCGTCACCTTCTACCACGCCGCCACTGGCAGCCTCCCCTTTGTCCCCTTCGGGGGACCTCGCAGGAACAAGGAGATCATGTAGGTACCGTGTCTGCTGGGGAGGGCTGGTGCTGCTGCGTGGGGAGGTGGGACTGTGGCTGGTGGCCCTGGGGGCTGCAGGACAACCTGGCTGGGGCTTGGTGCGTGCCAGCAGCCCCGTCTGACTCTGCGCTGTAGTTTGCTGCACATTTAATTCCACGTAGCCTGAAAAGCCCCGAAATGCCGCCCGTGGGAGTGCGCGTGTGCAGTGTGGTAACGGGTCTCTGTCCCGTTTACCGCATTTGCCCTCAAAATGCATTCTCGTGACTTTATGGCTAAACAGCTGAAAGAGGAGGGAGGGCTACTGTTTGCTGGGAAGTTTTTGACTGTTTCTTAAAGTGTTTTCCCTCTGTGTATTTTTTCCCTTTGACTCGTGCCTTTCCCAGCCCATCCGTGCTCTGCCCTTTCCCTCTTCGCTGAGCCCGGGGGACGCAGTGCCCGGGTGTCGCTTGGCCCGGTTCAGCTGCAGGCAACATCCTTTCAACAGGTACAAAATCACCACCGAGAAGCCTCCTGGAGCCATCGCGGGGGTCCAGAGGCAGGAGAACGGGAGCATCGAGTGGAGCTACGAGCTGCCTGTCACCTGCCAGCTCTCCGTGTGAGTGTCCCCCGCTGGGCTGGGCTCCGGCTCTCATGTCCTGGCACAGTGGCTGGAGAGAGCATCCCGCCTCGGACCAAATGGGAAGGTTTAACGAGGGAGACGAGCTTTCCGGCTGTGGGTGTCACAGCTCCCACACCAGGTCTTTGCTTTACAGCCAGGAAATGGGGTACAAGAGAGGGCAGCGGCTCCATCGGTGCGGGCGCTCAGCACCCTGAGTTTCTGGCTCAGGGTTATGCTGCCCTGTGCAAACATTTCTGCTGCTGCAGGGGGCTGAAGGACCAGCTGATACCCATTTTGGCCAACATCCTGGAGGCGGACCAGGAGAAATGCTGGGGATTCGACCAGTTTTTTGCAGAAACCAATGACATTTTGCACAGGATCGTGGTTGACGTCTTCTCCCTGCAGCAAGCTTCCTCACATCGCATCTACATTCACTCCTACAACACGTAAGGATGCCGAAGTTGCGTTAAAAGTGGATTTGGGAATCGAGCTCAGGACCCTCGTCCCCTTGTTTCAGTAGGTGACGTGGGGGGGAGCGCCCGCTCCCTTTGCACCATAGTTAAGCCTGGTTAAAACCGACCAGGCTCTAACCAGCCTTTGCCAGGGCGTGTGCTAACGGGGAGCTGTTGGCTCCTGGCACGGCACATGGAGAGCCCCAGGGATGTTGTCTGAGGGGCTCTGCTGACCCTGTGGTGTGTTTAGCTCTGAGAAGAAGGTGGCAGGCTGTTAAAGTGACGGTACTCTCAGCACTCACCTCATTGCTCATTCCCCATCCTCTCATTTCTTTTTCATTTCAGTACTACCAAGTTTTTAGATGCCGTCTTCAAACAAACAAACATAGTCCCTCACCATCAAGAATACTTTTTTGAAGGTCATCTGTACGAGTTAGATCCTAATCTACAAGCTCATCATTTCTGCAAAACCACAGAGCACAACCCTCTGACTTTGCTGAGCACTGCTGAGCAGCCAGAAGACGTGGTAGGAGTCAGATACAGAGACCGTGAGTACTGTTGGCTTGGAGATGCATCACAGCACGCGGCGTGGGTGCCGCAAGAGAGATTTGCTTTAATTATTATCCTAACAGACGCCAGTGCACAGGCGTGGAAGGTTATGATGCCGGGGTAGGATTTGGAGGTTTCAGGGTCAGTTTTCCTCTGCTGTGTGCAGTTTCTCAATGTCTGCCGGCCACGCTGGGTGGTTCATGCCTTTGTCCGTGTTTCCAAAATATCTTGGAGGGCTGCGCTAAGCCTCCAGCATCGCAGCTGCTCCTGCACCTGAAGTTCTGAGCAGCTGCGGGGTTTGCTTGGGCAGGTGTGGGATGTCCCTGTGGGGCTGCAGCTGTGGCTCGGGGTCTCCCAGCTCACTCCCAAAGCACCCTGACCTCCGTCTGTCTTTCCAGCGGCACTCGAGTTCCCCAAGTTCGTCCCCAAGGTAGACGTGGTGGCCGACTGCGGTGCAGCCAAGGTAGGCGCGGTGTTGGCGGTGCCAGGGCAGCCCCGGCCACGGGGCACAGCCACCAGCAGTGCCCTTTGCTTTGCAGAGCGCGGTGGGTGCCACGCACCAGACGCTGCGCATCGCCCGCACCCTGCGGCGCTGCCGGGAGCTGCTGGCCAGAGGTCTCCACTGGGTGATGTGAGTGGGGGCGGCACGGGGGGCACCCGTCCCTTCCCAGCACCCGGAGGGCTCTGCGTTAGGAGTTAAACCGCTCAGGGGGTTCCAGCCTCTTCCAGAGGGTGTAGGACCACTGGGTCTGGTGGGACATGGTCGTGGGGGAACTGGGAGGTAGCACAGTGGCCGGTGTGTCGCCTGTGCAAGGGACAGAGGTGCCAGGCTGTGAGGGGGTTGAACCTATAGGAAGATGCCGCTCAGTGCCATGAGGATGGTCCTGTCCCCATTTGTTACTTTTGGGTCGCTTTTCCCAGTTTAGGAGATGCTGAGGAAAACAGCGTTATTGTTATTATTACTATTATCATTATTTTCATTGTGCATTTTCACTGTCCCACCTATTTCCTTTGGGGCAGGAGCTTCTTGTGCACTGGCAGGATGGTGCTGAGTGGGTGAGAGCCCTCCTGCCTGTGAGCTGCACCCAGGTTTACATGCATCCAGCCCCCATTTTCTCACGAGCAGCCAGAGAGGAGCCACCGGCTCCATCCATAGCCCCTACCACAGCGGCTGGCCCCGGGACGGAGGTCAGGCTGCGGGGGACCACGGCGGATGGACTGTTTTCTTTCTTGGCAGTGGGAACCTAAAAACAGATTGCTCGAGGATTTTGGAGCAGAGGAGAGGGGCTCTTTCTGTGCTCGCCTGCCTGCAGCTGACTGAGGTGAAGATCCATGGGCTGTAAGTGTGGCTTTGGAGCCTTTGGGGTGCAGGCTCTGGGCTGGGGCAGGCAGTGGCTCTGCCCTGAGGCTGCTGCAGATAAGATGTGGGACTCTTAAAGGTGCCTGAATAGTCAGAAATAAGTAAAATTCCAGGAATGAGCTGGTAGCTGTTAGGTAGGACTGTTTGTGGAGGCTGTGGGAAATGAGCCGCTCTGCTGCTTCTCCCTTTGCTTCAGTTTTTACTGATCAGTCCCTGGTTTTGCTGCAGCCCAGAATTAAGTCCTTGTTCCCTGGCTCCTGCTCCAGGGTTTTCAGACTGTTACAGCCCATGAGCTGCAAAGTACGAGGAGACAGGGTTTGCTGCTGCCAGCCTGTGGGAAAGGGGGAAAGAGCCACCGCTGCCAGCAGAGTGCAAATAACAGGCAGGGTGGCATCAGCTGCCCGGTCCCCGCCGGGCTCAGCCACCGTCACCGGCCCTGATCCCTGTAAGCAGCCCCGGAGAGCCGAGCACGGGGAGCATCGGGCAGTGCCGGGAGGGTGGCAGCCCATCGTGCCACGTTCCCACCGAGCCCGCATCCCACCTGGCCGCACCGTCCGAGGGGCTGGGGTCCCATTCCGGAGGCTCCACTAACGCAGAGTTCATCAGGGGCTGAATTACAGGGAGACCCCGGGCTCTCCTCTGTATAACCGGTGCGCCCACTCCCACCTGCGCTGCCCCAGGGAAAGCTGAACCCATTTTATTTTTTGTATTATTATTATTTTTTATTTTTATTATTTATTAGTTATTTTACTTTTCTGTTTCGTTGTTATTGTGATGGAAAAATCTTTCCTGCTGGGTTGCTGTTCTTTTATTCTTTTCAGTTTAGCAAGTCTCTTAATTTCCATTTCATCTGAAAAGATAGGGACACATGGTTCCCGTTGACTCCAGCCGGATTAGCGCAGGGCTGTAGTGCCAAGAGCACTAATGCTGCAGCTGGGTGCTGCTGGCTTATCCATCCCTTCCAACACCGTCCGGATCAGGCGTATTCCTGCTGACTTGGCCAGCGTGCACCGCTTGGCGTTACACTCCCGTGCCAGCTGCAGGGAGGCAGGCAACATCTGATCTGGCGTAAAGCCAGTGGATACGAAGCTAACAATTTTGGAACAAATTGGACACAACGGGGTGAGGATTTTTTCCCTCGTGTCAGCACTTTGCAGCTGGTGGCTCAGATCCAGTACCCTGAACGCAGAGTTACTGCCCGAGGAAAAAAAAAAAAAATAAAAAAAAGGGACCCCGGTGCTGCCTCCACCATGCGATGGATTTTCTTTGCCCAGGTGACAGCTGCCTCCGGCTTATACTCTGCTTAAGGAATATTCATTTTTGGACTTTTTTTCAGGTATGAGGCTGCTCCTGCCGGCAGCGGGGTGCTGGCTCCGAAGGATGTGGCCGTGGTGAAGACAAGGCTGCAGCGGGTGAGCCCGGTGGGCGCGGGGCCAGGAGCACCCGCAGGCGCAGGCAGCGTTCAGAGCAGCCAGCCCGACCTTCCTCCTCACCCGCAGGTCGCCGAGGAGCTCTCTCAGTGCTCCCACAGCATCTTTGACTTTCAAGGGGCGCTGGATGGCATTTTGTCTGAACTGGTGAAGCACAGGCAGCAAGTGCATGAAGACAAAAGGTTCGTAGCACTGGTTTTACTGAAACCCCTGCCAACGCTCTGCTGTTCTCCGCCGGGTTGAGCAGACGTCGCTGCGTGTGCCCAAACAACCACGCAAACACCTTTCCACAGCCCTGTGCACACACGTGTGGTATTGCGTGGTGCCCCTACGTGCAGGCGTGGGTGGCAGCATCGTCCCCTAGTTACAGCATCACCCCAAAGCGCTGATTTCACCCCGACCTCACACCCTTCCTCCACCCCTGTCCCGAATGCAGCATCCGGCAGATCGAGTGCTGCCTGGAGAAGATGCAGCTGATCTACAAGCAGTTCAAGAAGGCCAGGATGTGTCTGCGTAAGTGACAGCGATGGTGTCCCCCGGGGGCATGGGGCACGGGGCTGCAGCAGGAATCTCCCTGCGCTGGCCTGGTGGAAAAATGAATTATTTCAGTTTGCTGGGTTTAGCGATTATTTCTGTGCCGTGACAGTAGTCCCAAGGGGCTGCAGCCCCTGAAAAGCCCCTTGAGTGATCTCTGTGTGTTGTGGAATTGCCCGTCTATTGGGTTATGAATAGGAAAACGTGGTGACCAGCATCTTTCCTCCCCAGGGCTGGGCTACAATGAGGAACAAATCCACAAGCTGGATAAGTAAGTCCCAACCCTCTCCCCTTCCAAGGACTTGCCCTGTGCTGCAGCCAGGCAGGTGTTTGGTGTTCCGGGTTGAATCCCAAGGGGATGTAAAATATTCCTGGGTCACTAACGCTGAGAGGGGGCACCTGTAAGCAGCTTCTCGGATGGTTCATCGGTGCAGGACCTTTCGCAGCGAAGTTTTCAAGCTGCCAGCTATTTCAGACGAAGATGTGGGAAAACCTCTGCAGAGTTGGGGACAGGGAGTTGCTGCTGTGCCAGATCCCTGTGTGGGTCTGTGGGGATAAGCACGTTTCAGGCTATTGCTCACACAGTGCTTACGCGTTTTATGGCCCTTTATTTGCTGCGAGGCTGATCTAGAAAGTGTCTATGCCTTCATATCTGCTTAACTTTCAGTGGGAGTAAAGTGCCTGATGGCTTTTGTGACTCTAAAAATCCTCCTTTTGGGTTCTGCTGAAACCAGGGGGATTTAACACGGGCAAGAAATAAAACGCACACTTCAATATATGGTAGGAACGGTGAAATTTAACAGGCAGCTTCTATATCTTAATCAATCTTCAGTCTAAGCTTGGACATTTGCCTTAAACCCCAAGGCAAAGACTTCTCAGAAGTGCCCCAGGGGTGGGGATGACAGCCCAGCTGAGCATCCCTGCCTGCATCCCCCTGGCCCCCGAAACCTCCCTCTCTTCTTCATCACAATTAGGTTTTGTTTCCTCTATAACACCGATGGAAAATGCACTGCTGAGCACCCAGCCCCCCTCCTCCATTCAAGAGCCGGCTTTAGGTCTCCTGCCACGAGAACTGTGATGTCCATTTTTATACATTTAAGGAAATAACAGTGTTCTCTCTTTTTGTCTCATTTTAGGGTGAATTTAGGGCATCTGGCCAGGAAGGTTCTGTTGATTTTCCAGGACGACTGTGTCCAGCGGTACCAGGAGGCCCTGGCCCTCCATGGCAGCAGGATGAGGTACCAGCCCCTGCCCAGCTCTCACCTGGGGTTTGAGGGCTCCGCTGGGGCTCTGGCTTTTGGGGAGGGGGCTTTCCAGTAGTCCAGAGCTTCCCAATGCTCTCAGCTATTGATCGAGCATTGAGATGTGGATGGAGATGATGTTATTGTTAACTGCTGCTGAGGGACTTGTAAATGGGTAATAAGACCTTAAAGAAGCAGCTCTGTGAGTGCTAGAAGTCCTGCTGTGTACGCTGGTTCTTTCCCCTGCCGTGTATTTCTGCCCTCTTGTTTTAAGTTTGTGGTTGTTTTTTTTAAAATCCCCCTAAACTTGCAGCTTGAGTTCAGGCAGATGGTTTCCTCGCTCTCTGACAAGGAGAGGTTATTTTATCAGGACAACATTGCTATTGAAACAAAGAGATCTACTCATTAGGCATGATTTTCTGTTAAATGGTGTTTGGGGAATAAGGCACAGAGCAGATTACCTTGCCATGATTGAGTGCAAGCCACTGACTATCACAGCAGCGAAGAGCTGGGGGGGGGGCAGCTGTGGGAGGATGCTGCTGCTGCAGGAATTAGTTTTATTGCGAGGTTGCTTTTAGAGAGGAGCATTCATCCCCTGGGCTGCCAGGGTGGGTGGAAGGAGAATGATTTGCTGTGATGCTTTAGAATTAAATCTGGCTTTTGACCCAGTCCCTAGTTCTGGTGTGGAGCAGCCCTGCATAGGATTTACTAGGGGGAGGAATTTTAGGCTAGAAGTTTGTCCCGGGTGCTCTGGAGTGCCCCAGGAGCAGCAGGCAGTGCCTGCCCTCTCCCTGCTTCTCCCCCTTTCCAGCCTCAGCTTGTGCAGCTGGGGGGGAGGGGGGGGGTCCATGCTGCAGACCCTCACCCGCAGGCAGGTTTTGCTTTGGGGACAGCAGCTGTTGTCACCCATGGCCACGTCCCGTCACGGGGCCACGAAATCTCCCCTTGGCTTCAGCGGGAATCTTGTCTCGGGGTGAGATTCCTCCTGCGTGCGGATCCCCACGGGATGCAGCAGCCCAGGAGACCCATCTGCACCAAAGCAGGGCTTTCACCTCACAGGGAGGAGAGAAGCTGTGTGCTTTTCTGGGGTATTTTTGTCTCTGTTTTTCTGTCCTTAGGGAGAAGGCATCATGAGTCACAGCTGGATATTTTTAATTCACTGTTACTTCAGTTTTAATTGTCCTGTTCTTCCTGCCAGCAGCCAGGGTTTGTGGTGTGGGGGCTGTTTTTCTGGGGACTGGAGGTGGACCGGTCACCTTAAATATTCTTTCCTTTTGGTTTTTTTTCCCCCCTAAAGCCAAACCAAACCTATTTTTATACAGCTCAGTGGTGGCATGGCACCTCCACCCCAGGCCCCAACACCCTGGCAGGACCAGAGCAGTTGGCCCCCCAGAAAATCCAGAGATTGGGGCAGAGCAGAGGAATCACTGGTCACACCATCCCCTCCGGCATCAGTGGTGCTGCCTGCACTGAGGCTGGCCCCAGCGATGTGCTCGAGGGGCAACTCTCCTGCCCTTCAGTACACTTCAAATGTGATGGGAGAGCATGCAAAAAGAAATGCAAACCCAAGGACCCTTTCCGAGTACGTGCTCGGTCCCCCACGAGACACAGAGGACCGGCCGGTGCAGCACTCAGGGCAGAAGCGATGAGCTCGAGCTGTCTCATATAAGTAACATTTTCTCCAATTAATTTCCTATTAGTGTTATTTGGATAACCTGGCCTACCGTGGCTATTAGCAGAGCTGCAACCATAATTACAACACTGTTGTGACTCATTTGCTTTCCTTCAGGATTTTAACTTAGATCCAGAAAGGTTTGCTGAAAGCAGTACAGAATTAAACCACACACAATTTTAAAAAAAAAGATCCACGCTGCTGCCAAACATTGACCGGGCATTTTGAATTTTATTGTCATTTTTCTTTCTAGGAAGGTTTGTGAGATAAAGAAGCATCTGAAGAGGCTCAGCAACCGCATCAGCACCTGCAGTGTGGAGACGATGGAGTGCCAGGACTGCCTGCAGAGCGTAGGTGCCCGCGCGGGGTCGTGCCGGGATGCTGCTGCCCAGCCTCTCCCTGCTTCCAGCCAACGCTGCTGCTGCCCTTCCCAGCGCCCACCCTGCACACCTGGAGCAGGGAAACACCAGAGTATCTGCAAAGAGCTTGCTGCAGGTCTCTGTGGCGATCCACACTGGAGAGCTTGCTTTGCTTTCCCCCACTGCATGGGCAAGGAATGGATAAACCCCCGGCAGTGGCATCCCTGGACTGGGGTGGGGGCACGGGGGGGTCGGTACCCAGTAAACAGGAACAGCAGTAGTAGAAAAATGATGCTTCACCTCCAGCTGTCAGGATGGGCCACCTGACAAGCCACCTGGTAGATGCTCTGGTCCTCTGGTTATTTTATTCTGTTTGTCCCAAAGTGGATGTGCTGGCTGTGGCTATGTAGGCATCATTTCCCCAAGTTTTGTCCCGGGGGGGGCACCCACACTGGCAGGGCTGCTGGGGGGGCAGGCACTGCAGCACCCGGGGGGGGCACAGCACCACAGACAGCCCGCTGCCTGCCGGGGGCTGCCACATCTCTCCCTCTCTGCAGGCTCTGGACAGGTTTCTCCAGACAGAGAAACGGAGCTTGGCCCCGGTTCCTCCCACACCTTTGCCCGTCCGTCTGAGCCAGGCACGCCAGGAGATGGCCTTTCGGTGAGTCCTTTGGAAGAGGGTTTTGCCGACAGCTCAGCTCCCCAGGGAGAAGCAGGATCTGCTACTGCTCATCCTGGGCATGAGCAACAGGGCGAGAGTTGGGCGAGGGCTCCGTGGCTGTGGGGACGCTCCGCGTTAACGCTGGATGCTCCATCACCGTGGCCCTGCCGAGTGCAATGGTGGCTTGGTGACCTGGGGAGGTGGGGGTCCCTGCCAGAGTGGGTCCTGCAGGGGGTGGGATGCTGAGCAGCACGAGGGTA
>JAVJGJ010000035.1:5169916-5196075 GCA_035590215.1 Microhierax caerulescens
TTTTTTTTTTTTTTTTTTTTTTTTTTTAAAACCCTACATTTCCAAGTGTTACTTTGTTTGACTTGAATGGAAATTATCTTAAAGCGTGAGTGGAGGCATCCTGCTCCTCTTAGCAAACTTGTCACGTGGCTGCTTCCTAAAGCTGTGCTGGGTTTCTAAAATTAGTGTTCCCTGCCGGATACCGAGTGATTAGGTCTGTTAATAGGTGATGGTGACTAAGGAGGTGTCATACTTTAATCCCATAAAGAAATGCTTGGCCACGATGGGCCTGATCCGGAGAGGTGTGCTTAGGAATTGTCATTTCTGTGGTCTGTATTACGTATTTCAGCCCTCTCGCTGCGTGCCTCCTTTGTCTAGGATGCTTGAGCCTTCCTGCCCTGGCAGGCTGCAGTCCAGGGTCTGGAAATCCTGGACCAAGTAGGCAGAAGTGACTTTCTGCTGGTACCAGATGCCCAAGGTGAACCTGCAGCTGGAGCATTCTCAAATTGGCAGCTCCAGCAAAGACTTGGCGAATGTCCCCTATTAAAAGGCTGTTCCAGTTGCTCAAAAGGTCATGCATTAAATTACCATGTAACTGTGCAGCTTATCTCTAATTAAAAAAAAAAAAAAAAAAAAGCAAGTCTCCTTGCTTTCCCCCAGGCTTACTTGAGACAGCTGCTTTGGAATAGGAGAATGATAGACAGCTCCTGCCTGATGAATGTAAAATGATAAATGATTTCCCTGTTTCCCCTGGAGATTGATGTTTTCCCCCCTCAGGCACCAGCTCCCAGCAGTGGCTCAGCTCCTCTCATTCATTCTCAGGCATTCCAGCCTGTGAGTGCTCAGCGGAGCTGAGCAGAAATCACTGTTTTCAGAGCAAATGTGGGATATTCCTTTGCTTTCCTGCAAGCCCCAGATATTCAAACCCAATGACCCAAATGCTAAAGAAAAAAAAAGAAAAAAGAAAGGTATTTAAAATACGAGCTTGCTGGCTTGGAGTGGGGTGGCAGGGCTGGTGCACAGACAGGCGCTCGGTCCTGCCTCCTGTGGAGTAAGCTCTCTTGCCTTGGTTTTAGGATTTTTTTTTTTTTTTGAGGTCGGTGACCGCTCTGGAATTTTGGGTAGTGTAAAAAGTAAATTTAATGCTGTTTGTACAACAGTTAAAAATTAAAAGGATCAGAAGGGCCATTAAAGTATAAGGATGTTAGTAGTTGTGGTCAGGCAAGTATAGAAAAGTCAGGGCTTGGAAAAAAAGGCTGGGGGAGTGATAGTCACCGATACGTGCCAACTGTTGTGTCTGGTAGATGGAGCTGGCTGTGCCGAATGCTGTCCCTCTGGGACCCTGTGCCTGAACAGGTTACACCTGGGCTTTGCAGAGGTGTCTGTGCAGTTCCTACCTTGAACTAGTTAATGTCTCACGGGACGGGTCAGCATCCAAAGAAAACAGGCTACGTAAATGCCTTACTGCTCCTGGGCAGTGTGTGCTGGGGACGGGAGGTGACAGCCTTTGCCAGGGCCAGGACATCTCCGAACCTTCTCCAGGGGTAGCTTTTTGGCAGCCTGATGGTAGATCCATGCCTTGGTCACTGTATCTGGCCCTTGAATTGTTCATACTTAGTGACCTTAAATAGTTTGACTTCTGTCCAATACAATGATATTTTTTCCCTCCTGATGCTGGAAGATGAAGCATCCTTCCTGTGTGAAGTGGCCGAACTTTCGCTGCGGGTGCTGTGCAGGTGACATCTCCCGGGAGCACAGCTGGGGAGCTGGGTACCACATGGTTTGGTGGGACTTGAGCATTTTTTTTACTTTGTATGTCAGCTTGCCAGCAGACCGGGGGAAAGGCAGCAGGATGCAAGGCAGGAACGCTGCCCATGCTGCAGCATTGCAGCAAGAAACACAGGTTTCCCCGGGGAGAGGGTGTGGGAGCAATTTTTGCTTTGGATGAGGCATTCCGGTACCTCTCCCCATCTGCAGGAGCGTGCCTGAGTGGGGACATGTGCCTGGCTGGCAGCTCTGGCTGTGCCAGTGCCATGAGCATCCATCTGCCCTCTGGCAGGAGCCTGGTCCCTTCCTGCATGAGCATCCATCTGCCCTCTGGCAGGAGCCTGGTCCCTTCCTGGGGTTCCCCCTCTGCTCCTGGACAGCAGGCTGTGGTTCTTGGGTGCCTCACTATCTTCTTTCTCTCCTGTGCAGACTGCAGATACACGTGCCACCAGGAATGCCGCAGCCTCATCCAGCTGGATTGCCGCCAGCCGGGCCTGTGCCAGAGCCAGCTCTCGCCCGAGAGCACCCTGCTGCCACCCTGCAGCCAGGTACGCTGGGGAGGGGGCTCCGCGGGGCTCATGGTGACCGATGGCATCTCCTTCAGAGACCTGATTTCTTGCTCCTGGCGGGTTTTCCAGGAGGGAGGTCTTGTCAGGGAGGTCAGCCCATCGGTTGGGCAGAGCCAGGCAGCGCTCACTGATGAGCGGCGTATATACTGCGCGCATCCTGCCCACCTGGATCCCGCGTGGGCGCGAGCTGGCACGCTGCAGTTGTACATTGGGGCGTCCCCCTCACCGTAAACGCCTGTGTGGAGCTGTGTCACGGTTAAAACGCTGCTGTCGGCATGGCCAGGCTGCCTGGAACAGAGCAGGGGAGGAGCGGTGTCCCCCGGGGATGTCGGTCCCCACGCTGCAGCCCAGCCATGCCCAGGTGCCTGCAGGGGAGGGTCGATACCGGCGTTAAATTGTGTCCCAGCACCAGGTGCAAAGTGCTCGAAGAGGAGCAGCGAGAGGGTGCATTTCACCTGCATCTTGGCAGTGTGAGCATGGATTTTGCAAGGAGCTTCAGGTTAATAGCCTCGTTTTAAAAGTTTCACTAGTCCGGGGGATTGAGACTCTTCAGTCCGTTATTAGGGACGTGCAGTAATCCCCAGGGCTACTCCAGGTAGGTTTAGTTGTTTGCTTAACCCCCCCGAGGGTCCCATGGTGCCTGCGATGCCCAGCGTGGGTGTCTGCTGGGACAGGCTGCAGCACGTGCGACAGGGCACAGCAGGACTGCACGATGCCACACGGGTTGAGATGTGAGATGCTTAATGCTGGAAGCTTAAAACGCAGCTGAGAAACCTGCCTGAACTGGATTTGACTTGCACGGAGCCTTTTCAATCTCTATATGCTTTTTAAAAATCCGTATTCTCTCCGTTATAACCATGCCTTTATATTCCTTGTATTGGGAGACCTTGCTGCGCTTGTGCAACACTGGAAATGGAGCAGTGCGTTTTTTCAAAGAGAAAAAACAAAGTTTTTCGAAGGTGACGTGGGTGTTCTGTTGGGTGTGTGAGCAGCCGGCGGTGGGTTTGGGTGTTGGCGGTGCTGGGCACTTGCTGCTCTGAAGGAAAGGGTCAGGGGAACCCGAAGTTAGGTGGGATTTATCGTGGAGGTTATGGATTAGGCACTCCGAAGGGCTTCTCCGCTGAGCCCTGAGGTTGGTTGTGTGAGGGCGTGAAGAGCCGGACGTGTGTGTGTTTACATCTCCTTCGGATGTGTTGGGCTTCCCCCAGCAGCATGAGAAAAGCTTGGTTTCTAGAAAAACTAGAAAAGCTTTTTTTTCTTCTTCAGGGTGATAACACCAGCCGGGGGTTATTGATGGTGCTAATAATAAACACGGAGCCTGCGCTTCGTGGCAATTCATCACCCTGACACGTCTCTGGTGTGATCCCGGGAAGGGGGGAGGCATTTTGTGCCAAGGAAACAAAAGTCTTTCCAATTACAGCAGCAAACAAATCCATAAACCCATCCCGAGGTGCCGGCTGGGAATCCCTGCTCCGAACCCACCGCATAGCAAAATACGGGCAGGGGTCTGGTTACCTGTGCTGGGAAAGGCTGTGAGGCTGGGGGTTTAGGGGGGGGCAGGGGGGGTGTGGGCTCGTTTGAGGGTGAAGGGGGGTAAATTGCTGCAATAAAGCTCTGGTTTCATTGGTGGATAGTGGGTAATCAAGGAAAAATCATCTTCAGGTTTGTTTGCTTGGAGCCCACGAAGCTGAGCCTGCAGCCACGCTCCCGGTGGGCTTTTGTGGGCCAGGTGGGTTCTGCTGCTTGGGAGGAGGAGGAGGAGGAGGAGGATGGAGGGAAAACGGTGTCAGTGTTGCAGAAAGGAGAGTAATAGGGTGCCTGAGTACACCGTGGGGAGGGGGGGAATTGCACATTGAAAACACAAGAAACTTAAATTAGGATTTAGATTAGATATTAAGAAGAAATTCTTTACTATGAGGGTGACGAGGCGCTGGCACAGGGTGCCCAGAGCAGCTGTGGGTGCCCCATCCCTGGAAGGGTTCAAGACCAGGTTGGACGGGACTGGGAGCAACTGGGCTGGTGGGGGGTGTCCCTGCCCGTGGCAGGGGGTGGGAACGAGATGATCTTTCAGGTCCCTTCCAACTGAAACTGTTCGGTGATTCTGATAGCTGGTTGTTGAAAGTTGAATGGTTGAAAGTCATTCGATAGTATTATCAGATGTCAGCAAACTAGGAGCATCAGAAGCAGCTGCTGCAATATCACCTAGTTAAGCCCTGTTACCGTGTAATACCAGGCGTTAATAATTTGGGCTTTGATCCAGCAAAGTATTTACGAGTGCGTTACATTTGGGTCCAGATTAGCCTCCCTGGGTGAAATCCAGCCTCCGTGGAAGCTGGCAGGGTCCCTGCTGGTTTTGGCAGCACCGGGAGTTTGGTCCCTGCTTTTGGCAGAGCTGGTACACGCTTCCCATCTCCAAACTGGTGCCGGTCACTGGTGAGTGGGTTCTCTGAGGGCTGTCGTGCAGCTCACCGTTCACCGGAGCTGAACCAATGGGTCAACATTGCTCGGGGGGGGGTTTTCTTGTTTTTGGTTTTTTTTTTTTTTTTTTTCATGGTGGTTTTTTTTATGGAGCAGATCTGCCTGGCAGGTGAACCGGCATGGAAAAGCGAGGAGGGGTCCTGGGAGAAGCACATGGAGCAATGCAGCAGGGGTGCATCCAGCTTCGCATGGGGGCACTGCGAAACTGCTGCGCCCTGTTTCCATGGGAAACACTCGGGGCTGAGGATTCCGTGAGGATGCCCGTGCCGTTCATCGGCCCAGCGCTCACTTGCCGCCTGCCTGCGCCGTGCGTGCTCGATGTAAAGCCTCTTTCTCTTCTAAATTTAGCTCTGTGAAGCCGAGGAGGTTTGTGCCACTGCAGAAGTACGCGTGCTGCTAAGAGGATAGCTTATTTATTTGCACGGTTACAAGTTGCTGTGTAAATCTGCCGCTGGGATTCTTGCCTTCCTCTTTGAGATGCAGGTGTCGTGTCCTCTTGCTAGTCTCTGCGCTGGCATCCCGGTTTGTATTCCCGGGGTGCTGCAGGCTGTGGGGGACAGAGCTATCAAAGGCTGGTAGCAATTCAAGTCCTTCAGCTAGCAGATACAGATGGGAGGGTATGAAACACCATCTGCAACCCATCGAGGGGGGGGGAGAGGTTTTCGTGCGTGGATGGGAGCTTGTACGAAGATCTTGGGGCCCTTTTGGACCAGTGAAAGGAGCCCTATGAGCTGAAGGAGCGAGCGGTCGCTCCCGTTGGCAGGAGGGCTTTGCCACTGGTCCTGCTGCCGTCGCCAAGCTGTGGAGCGGATGCGGAGCTCTCCGTGCTCCCCAGCCTGACGTGCAAACTGCACCGAGCGATGGGGAGGGTCGTGCCCCGCAAAGGGCACAAAGGAATTCATGTAGGAGCAGCTACTGGGGCACAGCGGTGCCTCCTCTCTTCTCAGCCGGTGGGTGCTGAGGGAGAGGGCAGGAGGGTCCGGGCGAGGATGGCGTGGTGCTGCCGTGGCCCCCTGTGAGCAGTGCTGTGGGTGCTCCTTGGGTTGTGTCTGAGCTGTCACTTGTGATAGCTGTCAGTGAGCTCCTGCTGAGGAGTCTGACTGGGCACATCCACCGCCAGCACACCTAGCGATAAGTTCTGCAAATCTGGCCGTGCGTGGCCTGGAAAAGCACTCCTCCTTACTGCACTCTTCCTGTGAACATCTCCCACGATTTCGTAGCTCTCAGTCATGTCTCTGTTCTTTCTAGTCCTTCCTTTCCAGGTCCAGGCTGGCCCCAGGCATGGAAAACTCCCTGGAACCTTGCCTACCCTGCCCTTCATGGTACCTCTTGCAATTCTTTATTCTTTCTTGGATGGGCTGGCCGGGTCTTGCGTGAAGTATTTAAAGTGTGGGCATGGGAGGGATTTATTCAGCGACATGATGCTCTCGGACCTTGTTCCCTCTTCCTTTTCTGAAGCGTGGTAGACAGTTGTTAGCCTGTATGCTAATACCGTGTTGCCTGAGCAGAGTCCTTTCTCACACGGTGTGCCAGGCTTTTCTTTAGTCCCCTCAACCTGCCGGTGCACACACACCAGTTTCCAGGTGTGGGGGGGAGAGCCTGTGCTGGGATGTGCTGCAACCCCATGGATGCACAGCCCCTCCTGGGAGCCCCCACCGAGGGAGGAGGAGGATAGCCCGGGGGGAGCGGAGCCCTTCCCCTGCCCGGCTCCAGAAATACCTGTCATCTTCACCGAGGAGGAAGGTCACAAGCTGCTTCGAAAGCTGCTGGGCAGAACGCAGGGTGTTAGTGGGATGGTGGGGACCCTGGAGGGGCCAGGGGAGAGTGGGATGGAGGGGATGGGTCTGTGCCGGTCTGGATTTCCACAGGGCTGCAAGGGGCGAGGGGAGCTGGGATGGTGCTGTTGCTCTGAGGCTCTTTCCAAGGCCAACACAGCATTTTAATCAGTCTGGAGCGAGCGCTTCTTGCAAACAGGACTGAGGAGCTGAATGGCTTTTTCCTGGGCTGCAATCGAAGGTGCCTCAGCCGGGTGCCAGCACTGCTGAGATCGCTCCCACTGCTCTAAAATTAGCTGCAGAGCAGAGAGGCACCCACTGCCTCCCCGCAGCGTGGTGACCAGGGGCTCCCAGCACCCCCAAGGAGGGTCTGAGGCCGCATCCTTGCCAGCCTCCCCCTTCCCCACCACCGGCGTGGTCAGGCTCAGTCCAGGGTTTGCTTCCCCAGCAGATGCAACGTGGCTCTCGAGGATGCGCTGCCAGGGAAGGAGCAAGAGGCCAGCCTGCCCTGGCGATGGATTTTGGGTAGCAAAGGAGGTGCGGGGGGGGGTACCCGGGGCCGAGCCCAGCGCCTGGGCCCTGGTGTGCAGCAGGGTGAGAAATTGTGCAAGAGGAAGCGGCAGGGCTGCGCGCCGCGGGGTGAGCGCAGGAAGGGGAGGCGATGCTGCGCGGGCACCCGTGGGACCAGCCCGCGGGCGGTGAGCGAAGCCGGGTGCCAAGAGTGGGAGCAAAGTGGCCGCTCGGCCCCTTCCATGCTGCCCCAGCGCTGCTGCGCAGGGAGGCGGGTGGAGGAGGAGAGGGAAGGGTTAGCCGGCACGGCTGCCTGTTAAAGAGAAATAGCTCCGCTGGCTCTGGAGGATGAGCAGAAGGAGCTATTGCAGATAAGCGCCGGCGAGCCGAGGATGTGAGAGCGGGCTCGCTGCTGGTGCGGGAGCCGGAGCTGGGACCGCTGATGGTCGCCGGCCCCCCGAGCCCCCCGGCGAGCCCCGTGCACGCTCAGCCTCTCACCTTTGCTGGGCTTCGATGACCATGAGCAGCGGGTACTGCAGCTTGGATGAAGACCTCGAGGATTGCTTTTTCACAGCAAAAACCTCTTTCTTCCGGAGCACGCCGAACAAGGTCCCTGCCAAGGTAACAGCTTAAAAACTAGTGAGAAGGGCTGTGCTGGGTGGGGGGGGGTGGGGGTTTGCTGGCGAAGGAGATGTCGGTGTTCCTGCACGTTTGGCTGCAGGTGCTGCCAAAATTAGCTTGCAGCTGGAGTCAGGGCAGAGCCACTGGCAGGGAGGAAGGCTCCGTCCTCCTCTTCCAGGGTCCCCACTCCATGCAGGGGGTCTGTGCGGCTGCGGATTTTTCTCAGCCATGTCTCAACCTTTAGCATGCCGGTTTGGCCCCTTCCCAGGGGAGCCACGGCGGAGAAACCACCTCCAAGTGTGTTTTGTCAGCTTGGGGGGGGGGGCAGGCAGCAGCCCTGCTAGCTGTCATCCATGGGTCAGGCTGCTGGCCAGGGACCTGTGGTTTGGCCTTGCAAAATAGGCACCACTGGTGGACCTGGGAGATAGGAAAGTTACAGGACTAAATTAATCTGCAGATTTATTAACACAGTGATGAATCTGGTCCTTTTCTGAGTGCTTGGGTGCATATGTACCTGCCTTAGAGGAGGAGGGAGTGCTTGGACTGGCCAGTGTTGCACCCCAGGATGAGATTTCTGTATCAGTAACATTGGCAAAGCTGCTTCATCTTTTTTAAGTGTTTTATTTTTTAAAAAAAATCTGAAAAGCAACAAACATGCCTGCTATAAACTTTGGGGCCCCAACCAGAACTGAGCATAAAAGGAGAAGGCGCTGCTGCGGAAGCGGGGGTTTTGCTCAGGAACCGGAGCCCTGTGGCACCCAGAGATGAGATCTGGCCCGGGGAGCAGCTTTTTTACTTAGAAATTCCCCTGTAAACCATCAGCACGGAGGCGCTTCTGCTCAGGCTCTGCTGTATTTGCACGCCTCAGGCTGCTGAGCTGCAACCCTCAGCAGGTGCTTTGGGGTTCAGCTTGCTGCAGCATGGGGTGCGGGGGCTCTCCCGGCGACCTGGGCTGTTCCTCTTGGCGGGGGGGTTACTCTGGGGGAGAGTTCCAATCACCTGGTGATTTTATATTAATTTCTTGGAAGAAATGCTCCCTTGGGTTTAACATGGGATATTCCCTGTTAGCCAGCAGCTCCCTCTTGCTATGATTAACCGACACGTACTGCTGGTTTTTAAATGTCATTTGATGATTCAGTTGTGTAGGAGATGTGAAAGATCGCGGCGTTAGTGCAATAGGCGCTGTGCTCCACGCCGGTTTAATGCTGTTCTTTTTGAGCCAGGGCACTGCAGACCCTCAGCTACCTTCTGAAATCAGCCTGATCACGCTCGTGCTCGGGAGCTCTCCTGTGCAGAGGGGTCAGGGGCTGCTGCAGCCCCTTTTTGGCCGGCTCCTCGCCTGGATGTGGCCAGCGTGGGTGGCAGACCTCCTGGCCGCTGGAGAAGATGGAGCCTTTCGGGGGTTTGGTGTCACGGGGAGGAAATGGTTCCTGTGTGTGAAGGAAAAAAAAAACCAGCCAACAAACCCCATACAACATGTGCTGTTTAAGCAGATGATGTTGTGTAATGGACCTGTGTGTGGAGGTGGGTCCTTCTTGGATTTCTCTGGCTAGAGGTGGAAACCATCCTCAGGCCTTGAGGGAAGAACATTTCTGGGGGGGTTGTGGCATGGTGGTGGTGGTGGTGGTGCAGGTCCTGCAGGAGGATGGGGCATGGTGGGGAGGGGGAGGAGGAGGAGGCAGTGGTGTGGTGAGGCTGGGCTGGATGGCACGTGGAGGGCAGCAAGGAGAGCATGTTCCTGGGGAGGAGACAGCAAAGCAGAGGGATAGGGACAGGCACAGCCCCAGGGTGGACATCCCCCCTGGGTTTTGCTTCACTCCCTGTCCCCACTCTTTTACTTGGCATCTTCTCTTGAGCGATGTTACTGAATGTGGAATATTTCCATCGCTGCAAGAGCTGCGTGTGCCAACAGCATTGCTTTTCACCACCAAGTACAGTACCTGCTCCTGGCCGTGGGCAGAAAACATCAGCTTGGTCCCAAAAGTGAGTTAGGCTGCTGGGTGTGCTGGGGAACAGCAACATTCCTCTGTCCTTAGATGCCCAGGAATGATTCCCAAGCCCGGGATGTGCAGTGTGGTCAGCGCTGCAGCAGCAGCAGGCACCAGCCCGTGGGCATGCCCTGCACTGGGCAGGAATAAGCTAAATACGGGTAAATTGGGGATGAATGTCTTAGAAGACCTGGGAAACAATCTCTGTAGAGGAAACGTGCTGCAGGTGGGGTAGGTGGGGACGTAGAGGCCTCCCACCATTTCAAACAACAGAGTAGAATTTGATCGCTATGAATAGAGAAACAATTTTTCTGATTGATGTAACTGTATTAGTCTGAAGAGCCTCTTTCTAGGAATTCTGTAATTCCTTTTTATTTTCAGAACCATCGGTGCAATCACTCTTCATTAGAAAAGAACCCTTTTACATCTCAGACATGACCTCATTCCTGGAGATCTATTACTTGGCATTTTTGTGACTCTTCAGCCGAGTGGCTTCAGTGGCTTCTGCCTGGAGCACGATGGCTTAAAACTCTGCCAAATTGCTCTTTGAGTCCTGCATCAGTGGCTGCCAGGGGGGCTGGATCAGGGGGAAGGGGGCAACTTTCTGTCCAAGGATATAAAACGTGAGAGGGGCTGTAGGAATTACGAGAAACAGGAATGTTTCTGGGACTTGGTTTCTCCAAGGCTGGACGGGATCTTGGAGACCACCTCATCCAGCCCCTGGCTGGTTTCGAGCACCTCCAGGTGAAACAGGAATGTTTCACCCAGGGTGGGATTTAGGGATGGGGATGATGGGACCAGCTCCTGGGTTAGGAGTCCCTGAACAAGGTGAGCTGGGGTAACCCAGCAAACAAAAGCCTTCCCTTGCTGAAGATGAGGGAGGCTGTGGGGGTGGTGGTGGGATGCACGGGTGGTGTTGCTATGCTACCAGGTGCTGGTGGATCTGGGGCTCCCAGGTGTGGGAGGGGGTGGCTGGTGGGGAGTTACGTGAGCTTGGGCACGGGGAGGTGGAGGACATGCAGTGGTGTTTTGGCCCCACGGCAGTTTTCTCCCTCTCTTTGTGCCCTCCACGGTGGCAGAGTGCAGTGGTACCTGCGATGGGGGCTGTATCCCTGGAGGTGCTCGAAACCCAGCCAGGGGCTGGATGAGGTGGTCTCCAAGATCCCATCCAGCCTTGGAGAAACCGAGTCCCAGAAGTGGCTGGCCATCAGGTGCAGCATCTGTGCCAGTTCGTGGGTTGCAGGTAACCATCAGCGTTCACGTTGCCTGTGCTGGGTGGGCAAAGGGAGCATCGCTCTGCCCGGTGCGATGCAGAAGGAGCCAGAGGTGAGGGACCAGCGCAGGGTCCTGTCCTTGGCCCGTCGTCTCCGAAGCGTTGGAGCACAGAGTGATTCCAGAGGGGAGGCAGGTCTGCAGGGGGGTCTGGCACAGCCTGGGGTGGCCCAGGGCACCTCTCCTGCCCGGGGGGAGGGGGCTTTTCCTGGCTCTTGAAGGCTGTGGTTGGTCCCCCAATATCTGCTCCTGAGGATCAACAGATCCCTTTGATCCACCCAGCCTCCCTGATCCAGGCCGTGGTCTCACCAGGCTGGTCTGTGCGCACAGAGTGGGGTGGCTGAGCACCCATGGGGTCCCATCCAGCCCAGACCCCCTGAGATGGAGCTCTCTGGGAAGACCTGCTCAGCTCTCGCTGCTGAGCAGGGATGTGGCAGGAAAAACGGTTTCTAAGTGAAATCTCCATGGCAATCAAAACACCGAGCCCCTCTTCACTTGCCTCTAACCTCTGAAACGCAGCAGCAATCCTTCTCCCCTTCTCCAGAGCTGCGCTGCTCTCCTGTCCTTTGCCTTTTCCTCTGAACCCCAGAGTAAACCACAGCATCTCACTTGAATTTCTCAAAGGGAGTGAAATATGTTGGGGTTTCTTTTGTTGTTGTTTTTTTTTTTTTTTCTTTTTTTTTCCCCCCCAGATCTGTTGTATGATTGTTCTCCTCGCCTGTCTGCGCTTGAGCAGCGGATCCTTTCCCCATGTAATGCTGTGAGCCGTGGGGGCGCGCGGTGAAGGGGGAGACGTTGGGTGTGTGGCAGTGATGGAGAGCTGAGCACCAGCAGAGGTGACTGTGATGGGGCTGTGCGGTGCTACCCCAGCCCCGCTGCCCCCAGCCGCCACCGCTCCCTGCTGCAGCTGCAGTTACGGTTCTGAGCTGCCGGTTCTCATCTTTCTGGCTCAAATTTGAAGCCTTCACGTTTCTCTCCGGTCCTTCGTGCTGTGGTGTGGGGGTGGGCACAGGGCATGAGCTGGTGATGCTTCCCCGAACTGCAGCTCCCCGGTGAGCAGCACTTGGGTGCGTTTCTCCAGGTTTTGTTGTCTGATGTTTTAAGGCAAATCTTTCCTTAATAGGCAGAAGAATTGAGGATTGATGCCCTGAGGCGTAAAATCAGTTCGGAGCAGGTCTTTGAAATACTCTTGCAATCCAAACACAGGAGCCAAAGGGAGAGCTTGGGCTGTGTTTTTGGGGATGCCAGTTGTCACAGCATTGCTGATGTAGATGGCAATGGACCTGTGCCCGTGTATACCAGGGAGGACTTGGCCACTCCTGCTCTAGATAAGACAGTCGTTGCCAAGAATGTGGTGATGTTGGGCCAAATCCATCTCCACCATTCTGCTATTCAAATTCATTAACTAAATAGCTGGTGAGGAAAATTGGGAGGGAGAGAGGGGGCAGGGATAGTGTCTCTGAGGCTGGTTTGCGGCTGCAGGGAAGCAGCCCTTGCTCCAAGGAGTGTCCCGTGGAAGTGCACACTCAGCCTTTCTATCTACGGTGCCTTTCCATGGCTGGTTTTATGGTTAGCAGAGCCATGGTTTGGGAGCTGCCCATCTTCCTCCTCCTGAGCTGTGCATCCAAGCTGTAACCTGTAACCGTGCCCCGGCTCTTTGGTGCCGACTGGGGCTGCGGTGGGATGGGGAGCCATGGGGAGAGGGCACCATCCCCTCTGCCATGTCGGAAAGCTCCCGGGTCCCACCTAGAGCTCTTATTCCCAGAGGCCCGGTGTGGTGCAGAGCTGCTGCCTTTGCTTGTTTTAAAAAGGTTTTTAAGTTGAGGGTTGACTTCTGCAAGGTGAGAGGCTGTAGGAAGGATGCTCGCCAGCTGGACGTGGAGCATGTCCCTCCTGACAAACCAATACAATAAACCCCCCCCTCCTAAAATAGAAAAATCTGCCACAGAGGCTTTGTTGTTGCCTTTCTTGGCTTAGAACCACTCTTTTGAGAGCGTGTCACCGTAGTCATGATGGCCCATGGGTTTTTTACCTCCCCTGTAATAGCCTGTTACGAGCTCATGGCTCATTAGATGAGTAGTAGATCGCAAAGGGGAGGCCGGTGTGGCAAACTCGCTGGGGGCGATGGGCATTGTGCATCGCACCGCCCGCCTCTTCCCAGGCGCTGTTCTGGGCAGCCTTTATCCTGCCGAGCATTAGCCCAAGTGCCAGATGAGGCTCAAGTCATTTCTTACAATTGCTGTTTCTTACCACTGAGAAATAATGTAGGTCACGGAAGGGGAGCCTGTGTGCAGCAGGCTGTGATGGGCAGGGGGAGGACGCAGGGGGGTTCATCCCTCTGTGCTGCTGCGGGTACCCCAGGCCACCAGGCTGGGCTTGGTCCTGCGCAGCCCGTGGGTGCCTGTCTGGCTGTGGGCCAGGGCCTCCTGCCAGTTATTTTATGGCAGTTTCGTAGGGGATGGTAAACCCGTTGCCTGCTGAGTTGAAATGGTGCCAGCGAGCTGGCAGTGGTGGGTAACCTCTGGCATCCGTGGCCGTGCAGCGTTCTGCGTCAGGTTTTTAACAGGGCAGGAGTGGGAGCCCCCCGGCAGCTCCAGGCTCACCATCGCTTTCCTGCCAGTTGCACGTGAGGGTGGCACGAGGGAGGCGATGGGAACGTGCTGGTTTTGCAGGCTGGCGGGCAGATGTCGCGCCGTGTGCCCAGGCCATCCCCAGGGATGGCTCTTCCCTGGGTTCCAGCCAGGAGAGCCCCCGGTCCAGCAGTGGCTGCCAGGGTTTAGGTGCAGGCAGAGCTGCTGAGCTCTTGTTTTGTTAACAGCTTGTTTCATCCTGTCCTGGTACAACAGGAAATGTGGCAACGGTTTATGGTTAATAGCTTCTGTTTTTCTTCCTTCAGGCAGAATTGCATATTCTGCACCAGAAACTTTGCAAAACCGGAGGTCCGGGTACATTTCTGAAGAGCAAGAAGTAGCTGATCTAATCATGTGTGATGGAAGGAGCGGCGCTTCTTTTCCCAGGGTCCCCCAGCTGTGGGGCTGGTGCTGCTGGGCTGGTGCAGGTCCTGCTCGCAGGCAGGTTCTGGTTTATAAACCAGAAAAGCAGAGTCTGGAGCCGTGGAGTGTGCAGGGGGTTGGATGCTGTGCTCACTGCGGGGGGTTCGGAGCCATGCCAGAGCATCACTGCCATGAACGGCAAGGAGAGGTGGAGGGGGGACCCTCGGAGCCACCTTTATGGTCCCACAGGGCTCCCCAGACCCTAAATAGCTGCCGGAGGCAGGATGGCACCGCGCTGGGTCCCACGGGACAGCCGGCTGCGTGTGTGTTAGCTCTGCTCCGGCAGCCTGGCCGCTCGGCGCGGACGGAGCGGGTCCCTCGGGTTTTATCCGCGCACTGCCCTGTGCACGGTGCCCGTCAGCCCCGCGGCGGGGTCGTGCACAGAAAGAGATGATGGAAACTTTCTTTCCCTGGAGTCTGAGGGTGTAGGGGGAAGGGGAGCTGGGACAGGCTGGTGCAGTAGGATTGCTCCCGTGGCATCCCTGGGGGGGAAGCAGAGTTTTTCACAGCGCTGCCGGTGTTTTGTGGCGGTGTTTTGTGGCGCTGTTGGTCCAGCTGACTCTCACAACGCTTTTTAAAATTAAAGCGGCTGCGGGAACTGGCCTAGCTACGTTTCAAGCCCACTTAGACACGAGCACTGTGGAAGTGGTAACTTCTGGTTTGGTTTTTGCGCCACAATTGACGTGCGAGAGATAAAGTGCCTGGGAGTCCCGGGCTGTTTTCTACCGTACGCACAACCTTCTGTTCCAGAGGTGCATCTTTAAATCCGCAGCTGCGTTGCAGCTGCTGGCGGAGCCGGGAGCCCTGTGCAAGGTCGCTGGGTTTGGTTTCCAGAGCAGTTTGGTTGCTCTCTGCACACTGTAATTTGTGCTGCAGTGGAAACAGTTAAACCATCTGTCACTGACACTGGGAGATTAATGAAAGCAAATTAATTCCACACTGGGTGGAAGATGACTTAATAAATGACCCTAAGAGAACATAATACAGCCTCTAAACCCCGTAGTTGTCATATTGTCCTAATGCAGGGTTTCTTTTATCAATTATAATGGCACGTGGAAGGGGAGAGAACAACCTGTTGCCTGGAGCTGTGGCTGCACCATCATGTGAACTGTCAGAGGTGTGATGGCCAGGGCTTGGAACGCCGTGTCCTTGGGGCAGTCCTGACACCGGGGTGTTGACTGTCCCCGTGGCAGACAATGGCTCAGCGTCCCAGAGGTGCTGTGCTGCTCTCGGGGCTTGGCTGAGCAGCGGGTGCCGGTACGCTCCTATGTGCAGTGGGATCCTGGTGTCTGTGGATGCTTTGGTTTATATTTGGGTTAATCAAAACAAATAGATGTGGTAAACAGAGAAATTAGGGGCAGTGTTTCTTTCCCAGTGTTTTCCCAGGCTAGGCTCTGAGCATCACGGAGCTGCGGGATGGGCAGAAGGTGGCAGAGATTTGGCAAAACCTTGGTGCAGGTGGGAACTGAGCTGCCTCCTGCCTCCCCCAGCGCTGCCATGCAGGAGCAGCAGGTGAGGGACACAACTGGCTCCTGCCACAGCAGCATATCCCAGATGTCGGCTGATTCCAGCTCCTGGGAGCAAAATCCAACCTCCTGGAGCAGCAGCAGGGCAGCTATGGATGCCCCAGCAGGGTCACACTGCTGTTGGGGTGCTGGGGAGGCACAGGGCTCTGCAGCACGGTCTGCCCTGTGCCTGGCTGGAGGAGTACGAGTATTTTGCAAGGATTGGGGTGTGCTGGGGGCATTGGGGGGCTGAGCAAGCTGAGAGACCAGCAGGTACATCTGTCTGGCAAGATGCACGCGGGGGAAGGCAGGGCGCCAGGGGCTGGGCAGCAGTTTGTTGCTGGAGTTGCATGGGGACGCAGTGTGAGACCTGTGATGTTCTGCCACCAGCACCGTGTTCCCGAGCTGGGCTGCCCGCTCCTCCTGCTGCGAGTGATTTAGGTTCCCTGGAGCATGAAGCAATTAGTGCCTGCCTCGTGCCTGCTGTGACGCCCAGGGGACCGGCACCACTCCAGGCTCCTGTGGTCCTGGGTGCACCGTGCGTCCTCCATGGAAACCGGGTGGCATCAGCGCACGAGCTGCTCCGAAAGCTCTTAATAGCTGCCACACGCTGTTTTCCTCAGCTGGAACCGTCACAAGAGGGGAGGGACGTGCCCCACTGGGGAGAAGCAAATTGCAGTGACAGGGATGGACTGAGCCGCTCTGTTTGCTTTTGCCATGCGTGTCTGGGTGGATGCTGGTCTGCACTGGGTTGTGTTTGTGCCACGGGTGCAGTGCAGCGTACGTGCGCCGCATGCCTTACCCCTGCAGCTGTGATGTGCAGCTACAAGTCTCTTTGCATGCAGAAGGGGGTGGTCCCAGGGGGTCTCCTGCTAAGGCTGGGGTGGGGGACAGCCCTGGTGGGTGGCAGCACGGCTGTGCCTGTCCCCGGCTCTGTGAAACACGTGACATGACGAAGGGGAGAGCTTCTGAGTGCACATCTTCCCCTACTTAAAAGGGAAGTTTTTGGTCATTTTTTCATCCGCCCCCCCCTCCCCCCTTTTCTTTTCTTACTTTTGAAAATCTCTACCCTTGGCATTATTTTTGAAGACTCCTACACCAGCTCAGCACCTGTGTGCAGCCATGTAAGACCTATTGCAGTCAATAGATTGCAGCAAAGCAGGTGCCTAAAGACTGACGGATTGTGCAGTTGAAGTTGGCGTTGTGATAAGCGGATGTTTATGTGCAATTCTTAAATACCTCAGAAAAGGTTGGCTTTTATTTTCTTAAGGCGCTGAACAAGGAGGAGACTGTAATACAAAGTCAACGTTCCTCCGCTGGGTTACTGCTCCACATCGGTGTTTCAAGGGATCTCGTACTGTTTGCCAGTCTCAAGCGGAAATTGTGAACTCTCACTTGGGAATCGCTTGATGATAAATTTGGGGCTCTCGAGTCCCAGGATGTAGCTGTCTTGCCAGATTGCAACCAGGATTTCAGTCTGTCCTGTGCTTGATTCTCCACCTAAAAGAAATATCACCGCTGGCCTTGGGCAATGCTGGCTTATTTACAGCTTGCTGCATCCTTGTCGTGTGTGCTGTGGGACTGCCTGGGAAGAGGCAGGCTTTGCTCTGAAATCTTGCTTTTTTTTTTTTTGTTTTTTTTTCTTTTCTTTTTTTCCTTCTTAGAGGTTGCAATTTTCATTCTGAGCCTTACTGGCCTTGGTAGCACATCCCTTCACGCTTTCTGCTCTCCGCTAATGCTAACTTCTGAGCGAGCCCACATAAAATATGGGAGTGCTGCTCGCTGTTTCAGGCAGCGCTGGCAAAATGTATTCCCAGCCTGTCTCCGGGGAAGGCGGTGAGTTATGGAAAGGCAGCAGAGCGCGGCACTGGGAAATCCAGCCCACTGAGCGTAGCCCAAGATGCACACAGGCTTGTTTGCAGCAGGTCCAAGCCTGGGATGCTGAAGGCTGTGCTTCCGAGGAGGTCTCCTACCTCCGCTGAAGGGCTTTGGCCAGCCCAGGCTAATACAGTGGTGTCAAAACCTTGAACCACGAGATGAGCCTCATGTAGGGAGTTCCCGGTGGTCTTGTGGCAATAAAGTCATCGAAGCTCCTTGGATGCCACTGTCGGACCTGTGTCCTGCTGCCGGCAAGGCAGCGGCTGGTGAAGAGCTCCAGCAAAGAAATGAAGAGCAGGTATTGCTGCAGGCTGCAGTCCTTGCTGCTGGTTTGCATCTGGAGCAGGGTTTGCCGTGACTGGCATCCCTGGCGGGAGCCGTGCTCCGGGCAGGACTTCAGCTGCGGCACCTCGCGGGGAACGCTGCGCCGTGCGGTCACTGGGTTGCAGCAGGTTGAGAACTAAGAGAACTAAGTTGAGTTTTCACTATTAATTTTAGATCAATCAGGGCTTTTCAGAGATGCTGTAAAAATCTCTGCAATGAGCCCCCCTTGTCCTAGCTTGCAGCTGGCAGCAAGTACCGTCACCAATATTTATCATGCTGATAATTTCTCAGCTTGATTAGGATCAAAAATTAACCAGTACGTGAGGTGAGAGCGCCGTGAGGTCACTGGGTTGCAGCAGGCTGTTTCCCATGAGGAGACCCAAACGTGGCTGCTGGGCTTTATCATGCAGCTGGCAACTCCTGGGTTAATTTAGCTCCCTGTATTTCATTTTTTGTTTAGAATAGATTTTCTCAGCCTCCTTGTGATTTGCAGTTTACTTCAGGGTCACACGAGTCCTTGCTTCCATCTCAGGATTACAGGAGCCATTAACTCTGCAACAGACTGTTCTAGATGGATGCTGAAGATGAGCGGGTGCTTCGTCCCAAATATCTGCTTTGGGCTTGTTGCCATAGCCCTCAGGGATGGGGATGGGATGCGGGGGGGGGTGTCCCCAGAAGCGCTTGCTGCATCCTGGGGGCATGGCTGTGGCTTGGTATCTTTAATTTTGTGCTCTGCGTTTCCCTCCCCTCCTTGCCCCTCCTGCATGGTGCAGGCAAAGCACCGGCACTCAGGGACAGCCCCACGAGCCTCGAGGGGCTCTGCACCTGCTGGGGCTGCACTTGAACTCTTAGGGTGGGAACACACAAAATCCCTGCCCGTATGTGCTGGCACGTCCTTCCCTGCTTTCTAGCAGGTTTTCAGACAAGAGCTCGCTGGTTCGTGTGTCCCTGCAGCGCCTGGGCTCTGCCGTCACGCCGGCCGCGATGGAGGATCGCATCCTGACATTTTGTTTGCAGGGTGTCCGTGGGCCTTGGCAGCCTGTGCGGCGGCGCTTGGGCAGGTGGGAGGTGGGAGCGTGGCTCAGGCTCTCGCTCCAGGCTGCTGCAAACCTTCCCCGCAGAAAACCGTCTGCGACTGCACGGTGCTGGTGTCTCGGCAGAGCCGGCGGCTGGCTCCTCCAGCACTGCTCCCGCTCTTTCCGTCTCACATGTCCCTGGAGGAAGACGGCTGGTGTCCCACAAGCCTCCTGTGAGCCACGTGTCACCTGCTTTTGATGCCATTCGATGGTGGCCAGAGAGCTCTCCTTGGGGCCGTGTGGGAGCAGCGGGGCGCCGGGACGGGCAGGCACAGCGGTGCTTTGCTCCAGCATACCCCCAAGATGTGTGCCCTGGCTCTCTTCTGCAGAAAGCACCGTCATTTTCCCATTTTAGAGAGCCGGTCATGGGCACCCCGGTCCTGCTCCCCTCTTGTGCAGGTCTTGCAGCCGCTCTGCGCCCATGGCCGCATCCGCCTGGCCTCTGCCCCCCGTCCCGGCTCGGCTCAGCCCGTGCTGCCGGCAGCGCCGGGCTCTGCTCCGGCACTTTACACAAGCCCAGTCGTTGCTTTGCTGCTCAAACCCTCCAAACCCTGGGCTGCATTTGGGAAGCTCCCGCAAGCTGCCTGTCTGCAACAGGATCATGTTTTCCTGTTATTCATGAGTGACATTTCCACGTGTGACCTGCAGGTAAGACCCCCCTACGTGCCCAGTCTGTCGCGTGGCCACCATGAGGAGATTCCCCCAAACCTGGGTGAGCAGCAGCCACCATCACCCTCCTGGCAAGCCCACGTGGGTGGATGCTGAGCGGTTTCTGACCCAGGCTGGGATGCCTGGACTGGGTTTGCAGTGACTGATTTATTAATCACGCAGCCAGCTCGCTGCCGGTGCCATTTTACTGCTTCGAGCTGTAACTTCCAAAGCTTTGGACAAGAGCAGTGAGGAGCGACCCAGCAGGGATTTAACTTCAGGTTCTGCCTGGGTGAGCCTGCTGGAAGCTGGTTGAGGAGCACCCCAGGTTTTTAAGGGGGTGCCTGGCTTGGGTAGGCAGAGCCATGGATACTAGGAATAGGATGTGATTTTTATTCCCCCCCCCCAATGGCGTTGCAAGAAGCAGAGCAATGCTCAGCAGGTGCAGGTGGCTTTTTTTTTGCTTTTTTTTTTTTTGTTTGTTTTTTTTGTTGGTTTTTGGGTTTTTTTTTTAACAGGTTTTGGAGGCTGGATTCTTTGCCCTGGTTTGTATTGGGACATCTTTACTGTCCTGCGTCCCACTAACTGGTGGGGTTTGGATTACCCTCCACTGGTTGTTACTGGTGTACAGAGGTGGTTTGGGGCATGGATGTAGCATCGTGCACATTCAGCCTCTTGGCCGTAGGGACCATCTCCACCGGCGCCATCGCTGCCAGCGTGAGCTCAGGGTCTGCACAAGCTCTTTGTTGCTGCATTTCCTAAGAAAACAGGAGAGCAGAGCAGGTGCAGCGTTACCCAACACATCCAACAGCTGAAGCCTGTCTCCTCTGATTTCAGAATGTAACACAAACAGTAGAAGAAGAAAAACCCGAGCCTCCGACCATCCAGGAGATCAAACAGAAAATTGAAAAATACAATGCAAAAGTTACAAACTGCCTGTTGATGAAGCTGGTACGTACTGGGCCCCATTTACCTAATACGCAGAAAGCGATGCTGGTTTCTCTGGCTGTGAATCGAGCTGGGCTTGAGGAAGGTTCCTCCAAGCAAGAGGGCTTGGGGCTGTCGGGATTTCTTGTTTTCCTTACCCGATCTGCTTTTTCTCCTGCTCTCTCCAACTTGGCTTTCGTTAGTGTTAGTCACCCGCACTAGAGGTAACCCTTCCCTGCCTCCCTCCCTTCTCGACTGGGGGGTCTGTGGCACGGGGGGTGAGCCCACATCGGGGTGAGTCGCGGTGGAGCTGGGGCTGCGGCGCTGCAGTTCAGCGCCTGTCGCAAAGCGGATTTAGAAACACCAAGTGGCTTTAGTATCGCAAAGTGGCTTTAGAAACACAAAGCCTTTCTCGGGGGAGATGCTTTTCTCCTCTCCACTGCCGGGTGGGCTTAAGCAGAGGTCTAAGACCAACAGTGGGTGCCTTATATTTTGAAGCTTTGATTGCAAACTGGCTTATCACCACCTGTGAGTAAAGCCTTGATGTGTGGTGAGAAGACAAGGAAATAACCTCTTACCAGCTGGAGTATCGCAAAGGCACAAACTTTACAGGATCTTACAGAGAGCGGGGAGAAGCTTCTTAAAAAGTGAAATAATTGTAGAACTTCTTAAATTGTAGAACTTAAATTGTAGAACTTCTAGTAACGGCAGCTACGTAACTGCCTTGCTAGCGTTGGAAAATAAATCTGACATTTATTTTAAAAGGTAGATCTTACAACGCTTTCCTTTGTGAAGGCTGCAGGGTAACTTCTGCTGGAATGTCTCAGCCACCGAGTTTATCACCCCTTGACTTACCGGAGTCATTTGGGACCCAGATGTTTACTCTTGAGTTCCTTGGCTTCAGGCTTAGCAGAAACATAGTCCTGGGACTCGACTGGGCTCGGGTGCTCGTGGTGGCCCTTCGTGGGACCGTGGGAGCGCTGCCGGCACCGGTCCCTTGGCATGGGCAGTCTGTACAGAGCCAGGCTTTTCTCTTGGTTTCTGCATTTTTGCAGGCTGAGGGTAGGGTGAGGGACCTTTCGTGAGACATCATCATCATTCAAGAAATGAATGATGATTTACTACGTGGAGATATGGGAATGTCATAAGTGGGGAATAAAATGTGAGGAATAGAATTGGGAGATCCTGCTGAATGGGGGTGGAGACCTTCCCAGAGGTTTCAAATCCTCGCTTAAGTGCAACTACAAATTACATGTAATGGTTTCCATGACTAAGTTGTAGCAGTGTTGGTTTTAAATAAGACAAGATCGTGCAGACACAAGGAAGGGATGAGTCACTACCAAGTGGGAGGAACAGGAGAAAATCAATAGAGACTAACCCAAAATTACTGGTTGCTTTTTACATGATTAATAAGAAACTCTCAAGCTCCTAGCGGTACTGAGGGGTGGAAAGTCCTGCAGTCACCCCGCAGGCTGCAGCAGTGTAGACCAGAAAGCCCCTCGTAGCAGGAGGAAGGAGTGGGAAGACTCCCTGGAGCCTGACCCCCTCTCCTTTGCTTTAGAACGACGATGGGACGTACACAGGTTTCATTAAAGTGCATTTGAAACTGCGGCGCCCCGTGACGGTACCGGCCGGGATCCGGCCCCAATCTATCTACGATGCCCTCAAGGAGGTGAACCTGGCTGATATGACGGACAAGAGAACCTCGTTCTACCTGCCGCTGGATGCCATCAAGCAGCTCCACATCAGCAGCACAACCACCGTGAGCGAGGTGATCCAGGGGCTCCTGAAGAAATTTATGGTGGTGGATAATCCTCAGAAGTTTGCACTTTTTAAGGAGATGCGGAAAGATGGGCAAGGTGAGTTTGCATCCTCAGACCCACCAGCTTTCCTGAGGCCCGTTGGTTTGGCTTACTGCGTTGTGTTGCAGAAACATCACCAAAGCATTGTCCTGGGTGTCAGGCAGGTGAATAAATGGCCAGACCTCCACTGGAGGTGATGCTGCTGAAGTTCATGGGGAATTACTACTATTCAGAAGGGCTCTGAAGCCACCTAAGACCTAACAAAGATCATTACAGATCTGTCTTAGAGATTCAGCTACTTTCGCTGTGATCCTGAGCAGCATGAACCACTTTTACCTGCTCCAGTTGACCTCCTGAGCTTTCCTCTGCCCTGGCAGCCGCGATCTCACCGTGGCTGTCTGCTCTCCCCTTGCAGTGCTCTTCCAGAAGCTTCCCCTCACCGAGTACCCCCTGTACCTCCGGCTGCTGGCGGGCCCCGACACAGATGCGCTCAGCTTCGTGTTGAAGGAAAATGAGACGGGGGAAGTTGAGGTACGTCAGTGACTCTTGCCCTGGGTTTTTACTGGAGCGTTTGCAGCGTTGCAGCGCCGGGAGGCGTGCAGCAGAAGCAGCGCGGGTGCAGCCATGCCATGCTATGCCGTGCCGTGCCATGCCACGCCAGCAAGGCTGCATCCCTCTGGGGGGCTGGCTTTGCCTTCTAAAATGCCAAGTGAGGTACCAGCTTTTCTTCAGACTTGAATTATCAGCTGAATGGACTGCTTGTACCTTACTTTAAAAAAAAAAAAAGTTTTGGTCATTTATTGCTCATGGTTTTTAAAAATTTCAACTTGAGCTGTGAAAATAGTGAAGCCAGTTTTGATGGCCAACCCATAATCTGTTTATAGAACCAAGCTACGCCACCCCAGAGTTAATCCTCAATAATTAGCTTAGCTAAACGCTGTTATAAGTAATCCACTAATTTAAGTAGAAGCTGGGGACACTCAGGTAATAAAGCTGCCGTCGGTTGCGATCGTGCTTCCGACCACAATGAAAGCAAATGTTGGGAGCTGCTGCATCCCGCAGGATTCTGCCTCCCACGAGGAGTGGGACTGCGGCGGGTAAGGATGCTGCAGGAACGCCGGCTTGCCGCGGCAGTGCTGAGCAGGCATAAAGCAGTAGTTAATTATGAAGCGCTCGCAGCCATGAGCCGGTGGCCTGCCTGTTCCTTGCCCCGACGCTGGTGCGGGTGACAGCCGGAGCAGCCTGTCTGCTGGCGTCCTGTGCCAAGAGCTTTACTGAAGCTCCAACAGTTTTGATCACTTTGCAATAAAATAAGGAGCATGGGCTCCTGCTGGGACCTCGCTCCCCTTCCGTAACAAGCCGCGCAGGCAAATGCTACATCCATCGCTCCCATATACATTTTGGTTCCTTAGGGACCTGTGCCATCTCTTGCGGTGGGAGCTTTAATTCACCTGAGGAAAGATGATTTTGATTAAATCTACTGTCTCAGGGGCTCAGGACTCAGTCCCTCAGTCCCAGGGACTCAGCATAAAGATGGTCCTTTATGCTGTAGCCCACTATTCCCCTCTCTCTCCCAGCGTGATGCTGTGAGATTAAGCTCCCTGGGGATCAGATACATGTTTAAATGTCTGTTTTGGTTTGGTTTGTTTTGTTTTGTTCCTTTTCAGAGATTCAGGAGGGAAAACCCCACAAAAGCAGTAAGGTGAATGGTGTGTGCTTACTTTCCCTCTGTTTCTGCTGTCTTTGCAGTGGGATGCTTTCTCCATCCCGGAGCTCCAGAACTTCTTGATGATACTGGACAAAGAAGAAAAGGACAAAATCCAGCAAGTGCAAAGGAAGTACGAGAAGTTTAAACAGAGACTGCAACAGACCTTGAAAGAAGCCAGAGGCAAGCCTGGATAACCCTTTGGGGGGGCACTGGGCATCAGACTAAGCTAGTTATTTTTAAAATAGAAAGACACTTCTCAGGACACCTTATAGTAGTTGCTCTCCCTCTTCATCCTCCATTAAGGACTGGCTCACAGCACCCATAAAATGAACATACTGCATTGTCTTCTTCTGAAACCTCTTATCCCAGGACCAGAGCCAGTCTAAGAACGGGAAGCCTGTTTTAAAACCGTGCCGGTCAACAAACCAAACACAGCTAGCTGCTGGTTTGCTTTTGAGCTGGACCATCTGATGGAAAAGCTTTGAGGGAAACGCTCCGTGTTAAACCCAACAGGAACGTCTACTGGCTGCTGTTTTGAGCAGGGTAACACTTGCTGTTCACACTCCTCCCCCAGCAACTTGCTTGTTCTTGTTTGGAGGTGCTGCGGCTCCCTGCGTGCGCCCACGTGGCCGAGTTCTTGTTTCATAAGTAGAGCGCAGGAAGCAGCGGCGATGGCGGAGGAGGTGGTTGCATCAAACCACGTGGGTGTTGCAGCTGTAAGCAATGCCGGACGGACTTGTCAGGGCTAACGTAGCCAGGGAGATGTAAAGTTGTGACAGCAAGGCAGCTGCAACACCCAAACAGTCTGTTAGTAAGTATTATTGAAACTTGGTAATAGTAATTCCAGGAAGAGGCATCCATTTTGACTCTATTTAACTTCCAGTTTTGAAAGCAGATGTGAATTAAAGCAAGTACCCCTGACGCTTAGCTAAGTTGGCCAGTGTTTTACCAGTTTTCTATTCTGTGGTAATTGGGAGCTATGTTTTAAGAAATCGTTGGAAGAGTGATGGTTGGGGCATAGGCTGACGGTTCGATATTGAATGTTAAGCAATACATGTCCAACAGAGTAACCCAGGAAATCTCAAACCCCCTTTCATAAAGCAAAGTGGTTTTGAACTATGACCAGGTCTGGCACCGAGGGAGAGGAGCCCCAGCAGGGCCAGGGAGCGGAGGCAGCACCAAGAGCACAGGCTGCCTGCGCGGGAGAGCCTTGGTACCAGGAAGAGTAGGGGAACTATTAGCCTCGGATGCTTTCTGCCCACCACTCCCATACCACGCTTCCTCCCGGTAACCCTCCTTGCACTGCTTCCCCACCACTCCTGTCCATGACACACCATCCTCTCCCTCCCTGCACCACCCTGTACGTGTCACGTTCTCCTCCCCTCCCTCGCTGCTCGCAACCGGTGCTCTGCCTGCACGTCCAGGAAGGTGACCAGATCTCGCTCTCTACGTGGAGCTAGGAGAGGACAGGCTCTCTCCCCTCTCTCAGGGCTCCCCACCATCTCTGACGCACGCACTGTGCAGCCTTCATAAAAATCCTTGAGCTGGAGCGTCAGCTACTGCCGTGACTCTGAGCAGAGCCCCTGATCTTGCTGACACCACGTAGGGATCATCGTGGAAGGGCGAGGAAGGCTCCGGGCATGCCAGTCTGAGAGAGGAGGGTCCCCGTGTTTACTCGCAGCGCTTTGTACCGAGCACGCTGCACACAGCCGGGTTCACTCTTCCCTCTGTCTGCACAGGGCACCGCCACAAAGCGTGAAAAGGCAACGTTGACACTAGCTGGGTTCAGGTGGAGCGTGTGAGAGGGTTTCGTGTTGACTTGATGAACCCGAGTCCCTTCGAGCTCGCGGCAGGGTGCTGTGATCCCACCTGCGTGAAGTGGGGAGGGAGGCAGCAGGTTATCAGGTAACACAACAGAGACGATGCGGAAGAGTCTAAAATTTACCTCAGTGCCTTTTTTTTCCTTAAGCATGAAAACTTTGCATTTGGGCTAAGGAAGAGGTTGAAAGGGGCTTTTGTCAAGAAGCCTTGGCCAGTCCCGTCCCCCAGTTCCCTGAAGTACTGTGATGAGGCTGCTGTTGTCCATAGAGGGATGAGGAGCTCTTTTGTTTCTTTCTTGAAGGTGATTGGGATTTCGGGGGGGGGGGGGGGGGGGGGGGGGGGGGGGGGGGGGGGGGGGGGGGGGGGGGGGGGGGGGGGGGCTGGGGGGGGGGGGGGGGGGGGGGGGGGGGGGGGGGGGGGGGGGGGGTGGGGGGGGGGGGGGGGGGGGGGGGGGGGGG
>JAVJGJ010000035.1:5199355-5210503 GCA_035590215.1 Microhierax caerulescens
GCAATGACAACAGTTAATGCTAGATGCTTGTTAAATGAAGAATGAGAGATCCTTGAAGTGAAGGTCTCTAGATATTTTGTTGTTGTATTACCAGCAGGAAGTAGAACTTGGGTAGCTCCAATAATACATGGCTTTGAGCTGCACACAATAAATCTGCACAGTACTGAAAGACTACATTGGGAAAAGTCACCTGCTGAAAAGGTCATCCCATTTAAGGTTTGAGATTTCATCTTGTTCCGATTTGTCTAACAGGCAGTCGCACAGAATGGCATTCACCTTTACAAAGCTGCAAAACAAAACCAGATTTTAGAAGCAGACAAGCTCACGTTCTTCCTCCAACTTCAGCATCTCCTGTGGAAGCAGGGTAGGACAACTTCCCTGTCTACTTACTTTTTGTTAGTTTCATCAACCAACTCATTAGTCTTCACATAGTTAATGATGATGTTTCTCACCTCGCTGCTCGAGAGGATGCTGCCTTTTCTAAAGAGAAAGAAAACTTCACCTTTTAACATACTACTCTGAAGTAGTTAAGCGTTGGGTTCTGTCACTAAGACAGGATGGCAGCTAACCTGACCTACACTCGGTAGCAACAGCTCAATACTGAAATACATCTGCTAGGGAGTGATTTCTTGTTACACCTATGCTGCTGTAAACCAGACAAAATGCTCAGAGCAGTAATTACAGAGCCTCTAAACCCACTGGCTCTGAGAGCCTAGTTTGGGAGGATGACCCTAATTGCACCTCTGACTTGAGGGGACCATAGATAACTTATACAAAAGCGCTCAGCTGAAGAAAGGCTGCCACTGAGCACCCTCTAAACTACATTGAAACAGACATGACTAGGGCACCAGGAGGCAAGTGAGTTCTTTAATTATCTGGGCATCCTCTTTTAAGTAAACCATACTGTGGGTGGGCAGAATATGCTTTATCCAATGGCAAATTAAGACAATCCAAGTATAACGTATCAATTTTGACACTTGAGCTATCACCTCCTCCGCTGTGGGAGAAGTGATGTACAGTACTTGCTGAACACAGTTGTCACAGCTGCTTATCTTTCTTCCCTCTGTGAAGTAACGAATACCTTCTTGATTCCCATCATTTTTCCTGACAGCATCACAGGGCCCTCCCCATGAGGGCTAACGAAACGGTAACAGCATAGGTTTGTCAGCCTCTCTCTTCATGTAGCAATGATTTCATTGTACTTCTCTAGTGCTTACCTGTGTCCAGATTCCTGAAAGAGAGGGATCATTTTTGTTGAGACCCCATAAAGCGGAATGATTTCAGGAGCATGGTACACTTGTTCTCTGTCTTCACTCTTGCTGTCTTGGGCAGTAGAGGCTGAAGAAAATCCTTCAGGTACTGCAAATGCTTTAATGCTGAAATGAGAATTATTTGGTATGAGTAAAAGGGATTGAAACTTAACACTTCCATTTCACTGAGAAACTAAAACCTAGCAAGTCACACAAAAAGTTCCTCCAGATGCATTCCACTGCACAGTGGAGGCCTGTGGATTAAAGGACATAATGAAAGAGCAGTATTTTGGAGCACTAGCTGCAATTACTAAATTTGTCCTTGCACACGTTTCAAAGATGCACAAAAATAAGCCCCTTAACTCAGGATATTAAAACACTTTTCACTCTGAGCCATATATGTTGGGGAAAAAGTAAATCTCTCCAGCTATTCTAAGAGTATTTGACTCCCATAATGAGAGACAACTGCCATAATTCACCGGATGCAGCCCCATTCCATAGAATCACTAGAATTAAATTTAAAAAAAAACCCAGCTGCACTCTCCACAAATGTACAGATGTTTAAAAGCTGGAACAATTCTTCAGTGGTCACTGAAAAATGATGGTTCTGGAAGAGATGGGGAAGAACTGTATCAGTCAGGAGCTGGAGTCTCATTTCATTGATGAGAGCTGCACATTCTTTTACCTTCAAGGTAAGAGAATTGACAAACCGAGCTTGAGTATTCCTGCCTCCTAATGATAAGGCCAAGTATAATGAGAGTAAAGTTAATGCAAAAAGTCAAAGTAATTCTGCTTCTTTCCAAATGCAGAAGAAAAGATATGCTTATATCTAGAGAAATATTCTCTGCTCCATTAGTTGTCAAGGAGACATTATATAACAGGAAGCTTCAGGCCCGCTGGGAAATTCCAATAGAGAGCTGATGTACCGATCAGGATGTTCTTGGTGTGAGGTAACTATATTAATCTTTAGAAAGATAATGGAAACACTGATAGAGGAAATGGGTAATAAGTAACTGAAAGGGTAAAACTGTTTGTGCAAATCAGTATGTGTAATGGAAAACACAGCATTTTTTTCTTTTTTTTTTTAATTTTCCTGAGATTATAACTTTGGCTTCTGATTTTGCAAAGTGCTTGATTTAATCCTGTATGACATTCTGAGACTGTAGTTTCATTAGCAATTTTTCAGTAGCAGTGTCATCTTTTTATTTGAGTTATTGTTTAGACAGGTAAGTTCATTTCAAAGCTGAACAACGAGTTGTCCCAGCACAAAGCTGGAATGGGGAGGGGGAGACCTGCTTAAACGGGCATGGCATAAAACAGTCATACCATTAGAGTCTGTTAAATAGATGGAAAACTGCCTGATGGGTTTCATCCTTCACTCTTGCCTCCCTTTCCCCCAACAACAAACTCACTCACACAATCAAGACACTGTCAAAGGAACGTGCTTTTTAGTGACTGCTAACAGGCTTGATAATGCAATTCTTTTATTACTAGAAGCCAGAAATTTGTCATTGTAACACTGCAACAAATTGCAGTGAATTGAATCCTCCTTAATGTTTTCAAAGCTGCTTCTGTGGAAAATTTGTACAGCCACAAGGATAAAGAGCCATATGCAGCTTTCAGATCATTTAACAGTCTTTTTGATCTTAAATTCTAAGGATGAATGTACAGCTAACAAGAAAGGAAAGGTGGAAACCATCACTCTGACATCAGACTTCAAGCATGCTCCATGCCACTGAGTAAAGAAGGAAGAATATAGTTTACTTGGAAGAACTTTACAAGAGCAGGAAACATAAGCAGTGTTGTAAGCAGCAGGGTATAAACCCCCTTCCTAACACAGTAAGATTAGGAAGTGAGAGTTGCTTTAGCCATTGAGAAAAGGAATTCAGAGTAAAGGTAATGGATCTGGAAGCAGCAGATTCTGCTCCCTTCTTTCAGAGACTACCAACTCTATTAAAGACTACAACATCTACATACTCTGGATGTCTCCAGTCCACTTCCACGATGCTCTCCACACCTTTGTTTAGCTCCTTCACTTGTAAGATCTTCTGCTGCTGCATACATTGCAGGAATTTAGAGAACTGAAGAAAGCAACAATCAGAAACATGGAGTCAAGCATTTTAAATTCCTGTTCGGGTGTTTCTGGCTGCCCTAAAGTTACTTGCTAAATCAGAAAAACTTTTTTTAAAAAAACCACACACACCCACCACCACCTTTGCTTCTCTAAACACAACTGCTATGGAGCAGTAAGTGCCTCTGTCTGGCTCTAAAACAGTACAAGAAAGTGTTCCTTTTGTAGGTCTGCCATCTGTTTGCTCTGTGATGTCCTTAGCCAAATCACAGCACATCTCACATGGACTCCTGTGAGATCTTTGGCCACGTGCTTTGTCTTTGCTTGTTGTCTATGCATCAGGGACAACATTGCCTCCTTTCTCTTCATTTTTGTTTATTAACAGCTTTAGAAAAGGAATGGTGTCTTCTTGCAAGTAATTGCACTGTCCAACAAGATCAGAACCTTTTATTAGTTATCACAGTACACAGTGGCAGATAGCATTAGCTACACACAAAGCAGATCCATGCTCATGCTTTCAGGAAGATTACTTTTCTCCCTGGATCCCGCAGAAGCAGAGAGTTGAGAAGATCTTGGCTTTTAAGAACAGCTTCTAGGGTTTTTTTGTTTGTCTGTTTTACTAACACTTGAACAATTTTGACATCAAGCTTCTTCTCTCTTTCCATTTCTTATTTACATTAATGCATACAACTGACAGAAAAATCTCACCTTCTTATAGCTTGATTTCTTTATGTCCAGTTGTTGTCCAGCAGGGCTATAAATGGATTTTTTAAAAGTTCTTTAGTTATAAGTCACCCCTCATTTCTTCTTAAATCTTGCTACTTATGCTAGAAGTTTCTTAACAGTGGAAATACAAATCACACAGAGAAAGAATTACTTTAAACAAGCTAATAAATAGAACATGATGAGTGAAACTAGTGCTGATGTTCCTGTAGGGAGGCAAACGGCCATTTAAGTGGCTAACCAATCTTGAAACAATTGTCAGCCAACTCAAGTTAGTTACCAAGTGCCTGTCTTGATCTGGACAATCCTTACATCGAAGTACTTGATGTAAGAAGTGAGCACAACCTTAGATAACGACTGAATTTTACTTTAGAGTCAGAAACTTCACCCTCAATATCGCACTCGATTTCCACAGTTTTAAAGACAAAACCTCAGCATGCAAATCCAAAGACAACCTTCTTACCACATACCAGCATGAGAACATATGGCTGCGTAGAAATGTGCTGGTGAGCAGAGGGAGATCTGACTTCTTTACTTTGCATTTTAAGGCATGAAAAAAGCACTGATTAAATAATGTGTCCATTTGCTCTGCAGGTAAAAAAAAATAAAAGGACAAGCAAGCCATGAGTAGTCTGTCTTTCAGAGCACGGCATTCATTTCTTTCAGACTTTCTTTCAGAACTGCCTGTACCCCGTTCTCACAGTGAGCAGCTTCAGCAAACCAAAGGGGCATAGTCTGGTTTCATTTGTAGGCAAAAATACCTTGTGGAGTCCTATTGTCTTCAGGTTCCTGCCGACCCTCTGTGCTGGCATCCTCAGCTGTTTCTGCAGCCCTGTTCTCATGGGGTTCCTCCTTTCCCATCAGTACTGCACAACCGTCTCGCTCCTTCAGGCTCAAATCACCAATGTCCACATGCTGCAATGGGTCAGTGGAAAAGCTGATGACAGGCGCTCTCCCCTCCATCTCTTCCTCATCTTCAGCACTCTCCTTTTCAGCAGAATCTATTACCAAGGGAGCTAAGGTAGGAGGACAAGATTTGTCACCATATTCCCTATAAAAGGAAGAAAAAGCGTAACATAGCTTTCTGTTTACAGCTTTGAAACCCACAGGACAATGAACAAATGTCACCCTGATCCAGGCACTGGCAGCTGCACGGATCTTTTTCCACATTCTCAAAATGGTAAAATTTATTTTTAACTCGTTTTCTTCCGTAACTCTATGTTCCTCCCATGAATCTTAATTTAAAACTGAGCAGACTAGTTGAATCCAAATGCAGAGCAACTCATTGATTTGGTTAAGATTGGCACAGTTGACCGTTCTTAAGCAAAAATGATTCAAAGGTCACTTTTTATAGAAAAAGATGTTCTAAAATCAGAGCAACAGGGACATTGTGGTTCTTATTCCAAGTTACAAGTGACAGGACAAGAGGAAATGACTTAAAAGTTCCGCAGGGGAGGTTTAGATTGGATATAAGGAAAAATGTCTTCACTGAAACCATTGTCAAGCATTGGAACAGGCTGCCCAGGGAAGGGTTTGAGTCACCATCCCTGCAGGTATTTAAAAGACTTGTAGCTGTGGTACTTAGGGACATGGTTTAGTGGTGGGCTTGGCAGTGCTGGGTTAATGATTGGACTTGATGATCTTAAAGACCTTTTCCAATCTAAACGATTCTGATTCATTTCTGTAATAATTACACCCAGGTTCAAGGAATTGAATCAAGTAAATAATTTTAGATATCCATTTCCAATATGTCTATCATGGCTAGATGTCAGGACAGACACCTGCTTCTATCAGAAAACTGGGGTCATCAAAAGCGTGTAGCTAAAATCTTAATAATGGTCATATCTAAAGTGTACCCAAAGAACTCGATATGTTGAACTGACAGATTAAGCTTACTAGGGCACAGATTTTGATTATAGTAAACACACGAGACTTGTGACACATTTTACTGAATGCCTGGCAATATACCCACCAGAGGTGATCCGTGTAAGTATGCAACACAGCAAAGCCCTTCCCTTTCATTCCAGCAGCCAGCATCTCCGCAGTGGACATAGTGGCAACTGCAACTGCTACTGGAGCTCTGGGAAAAGAAGGGAATATTACAGCAGGATGGCACAAACACACTGTGCTACCTGGACAAAGACAGACTGTGCCACTGTGATACAGTGAATTTCTTTTATGATGTCCTTATTCTTTACAACCTGCTTTTTCATAAAGCATCTAGGTACCTTCTGGTTATCTTTCTGGTACGTAAAGTCTCCTAAAGAATGCCAAGGGTATGTGCAGCTGTGATACTGAAGTGAAGGTTCTGCAGTGACACATTCTTTACCTTAATGAAGTACAAGCAGCATATGCTCTGCCAAAAAAAGACTAGCAGTGGGGGAAAAACCCAACAGCTTTAGCACTGCTCCCTCCCTCTGAATTTCCTCACAGACAAAAAGACAACTGTGCAGAACACAATCTTTTGTTAAAAAAATTACTCTGTTTCAAAACAAATCTACCAGTTCTGCCCCTACAGGTCCAAGAGAACCGATCTGCAAAGCTGTCTACTGGAGCTCAAAGATATCCTAACCCAGAAATTTAAGTGGATTTTTTTTTTTGCCTGCTGTATTTTCCATAAGCCCACAATGCATCAAATGCACGAGAACTATTCTGCTTTTATTTCCTCAAACCCCCCAGAGCCTTCCTGTAAAAAACAGCTTCACTTAATTTTCAGTTTCTAAAAAAAAATAGAACTAAAGAATCCTCAGTACCTGTTTCCCAAGAGGGTGACGGCACAGAGCGTTCCTCGCTCCACTTGAGGGAGGCCGGAAGATGGCACTACAACGCCTGGCAGCATCAGATCTGAAAAAAAGAATGAAGCACATCCGTTTCTCAATGAAAGGCTCAGCCACTACCTCCTCCACCCCCATCCCTCCTGTTACTCAGCAAAAACACAGGCCTGTTAATAGCTGAGCACATGCCAGATAAAACCCGAATCTTTTGTTTCTCCTAGTGAGGCAGCATTTCTTGCTACCACTGTGTGGAGTAAGGGATCCAATTTACAAGGGCACCGGGCACATCCCCCCAGAAGTGCATTAGAGCTATGCGTGCACAGCCCCTTGGCCTGTCAGGCCCGAAGGGAGTATTATTTTTAACAGAAAGGTATGAGCTCCCAACCTAAAGAGCATAACTCTTCATTAATGGCAAAGAAAGGGAAAGGAACAAGATGTTTCTGGAGCTAGCCATTTACTCTTTCCCGTCCCAAGGGCAGGTTATCCCAGCAGCTCTCCCTGAAGAGAGAGCTGCCTAAAATGTGCCACTGGACCCAACCCTCCTGATCTGACAGGAGAGCTGCAGCCAGCTGTGAACTCTCCTCAGCATGAGGAAGCAGCCTTAACCATCTCCTTGCTAATCTGGACAGAAACAGTACACCTTTTGGTGCACTTCCTTCTGCTTCCCATACCTGGGATGAATAAACTGGCATGTGAATAAAGAACAGTTTTCCATGCTGCACGTACAGCATCACGTTATCACAGATTTATGTAAAGAGCATCTGCTCTCCCTCATAGCAGCTAGTTGTCTAGAGCTTGCAGTCTCATGGACTGACCTGTGTTCCATGGTTTGGTTTTGAAGGCATCTCACTTTTTCTCAGCATCATAGATTTAATGTGTATGCTGAAGAAGCCAACAATATTTTTCCTCCCATTCACTGTCACAACTACATTCAGCAAATCTAGAATGAACTCTGCAATTGCAACCAAGGCTCCACATCTCTGAGGACAGAAATCACACAAAGACCTTAACGTGACAAGGTAAGCAGCATGTGTATATTATGTAAATATATAGGGCAAACAGTGGATACTTGAATTCACGGAACAGATATCACGAATAGCACTACCTTGTTTCTCCTCTTCGTAATTGAACACTCCCTAAATCTGCTCCCTCCCTCTGCATCTGCAGCACTGGATAGTCTCATGCTTTTCTTCTTCTTTCTGAGATGTGGTTCTACCTCTCCTCCCTCTGCCTTTGTTGGCCATTGTCTCAGTGGCCAGCTTCTTATCTTTGGATTGTACCCAGAGGTAGCCTGGTTGCCATGGGAGATGAATGACCTGCAGCCCTCTTTCAGCAATGTCCTTCCCCCATTAGCAAGACTTTTTTTTTTTTTTTTTTTCCCCAGAAACTAGGTCACTACAAGTCAGCAACAAGGCTTACTCAGATGTCTATCACAGCTACACATTCAAGCACTTTATTTCCCCAAAAGCAAACAAAGTAAACAGAGGGATTTGAGTTCTATTTTAGATACGGTGTAATGGAAAAAAGACATCTTTTCCTACACATACACTTCCTATACATACACTTCCATTTACAGACTAAGGCTGCAGTGGCTGCAATTTTTTTCTGGTTGAGCAGTTCAGCAATTTAAAGTTTATAAAGACCTGATTCTCCCAAGTCTGAACTGCATCCAAAGCAGGTTCTAGAAAAGAGACTCCTTTCTTGTTAGTCTTGATCCATAATTAGGTGGTAGAGCCAGTAATCCAGGAATTCAAATCCAACCTCACCTGCACAATCCACAATTTGCTTGACAGCAATTACAATTGCAGGCTCTAATATAAACTCACTGCTTACCCACAGGGTAAGATAGTTCACCTCTGAATTGACAGGAGGCTGGGTGGCAGCAAAGGAATTGGCCTGCTCAAGTTATAAAAAAGACAGGCCAATGACACAGGCAGTTCTGTGTCCCAATTCAGAGTTGCTGATCACCCTGAGAAGGTATTTCCAAATCCAAGACTCCCACATGGAACAGGTTACTGCATTTAAACAGCTTAACCTACTTTGTTTCATTCACAAACCTTTTTACAGCTAATTTATTTTCCTTTTTAGGACACCGACATGAATTACTTTTGAGTACTTAATTCTTTATAGTTTTTTGTTGCAGGTACATTTTTGCCACTGGGAAAGGTAACATCAAAAAGCCCTGAAGGCAACTCCTTTTTGCAGTGCAACGTGACCAAGTTCTAGTCCTCTTACCTGCTCCTCCTGCTAGTTTCTGTAGCACTGGGGGCCATGTTGAAAAAGCAGGGAGAAGATCTGGGTAGACCCACAGAGTGTACACTGTCCCAAAACAGAACCAAATTTAAAGATGTATCATTAAAAACTTCTCTAGATGTTGCCTCTTCTCATCTTTAAGACTAAGCAGTACAATACTAATTACAAATAAACACTCTCCTGTGACTCGGGTAATCATGAAACCTGAAGTCAGAACAATAGTAGACGTGATAGAGAAAAATAAACTGCTAGTTAATTCAAGCTCCTGTGAATACTATAAAGGACACAGATGAATGTTTGCATTATTTTCCTTAAAGCAAGGACACTTTGAGCTAAAATGCTACTCTAACAGGGAAGAATTGCTGGGTACGGAAAAAATAAAAGCATAGAATATCGGGATGATTCATCGCCTAATTCCAGGGCTGCCTGGAAGTGGACATCACACTTCTTGCAATTACACCTTACAATGGACAAAAGACAGAAAAGGGGCTAAGATGCTAAACTATGACTTGAAAGACTTGTTTCCTGGTTTCTAACCTCTGAGCATATCAATTTCCTTTTTGCAGAAAGAATCCAGAAATGCCACTGATTTTGTGAAGATGTTGGTAGAATAAACACATCAAAGATAGTGTACCGATACTATGGTGATAGGACAAGTACTTAAGATGGACACAAGGAAATCTTTTGGGGAACGATTGGTGTCCAGTAAGTAAAGAGGGAGGATTATTCTAGTCTACTCCCCATACCTGTTGGATACAGAGCTTTCTCAATTTCAAACAGTATTGGGTTCCTGTTATTCGTGTAAACAGTGATGGCCTCCCCTTTGTGACAGTATATTTTGATGACGTTAAGCTCTTCCTTGTTTGGAATAAACTCAGTCAATTGTTCAGCACTAAGGTTAGGAAAAGCTGCTGCAACATCAGTTCGCAGTTTTCTCCTGTAATGATAAAATCACAAATGTGTTACAAAGCTGTCTAAACAATCTCCCTCAAAATAATTCCTAGATCAGTAGTTACCATTTTGCTGGCTGTTCATGAGATTCCCACTTTTTTCACAGAAGATAATTCGAAGCATTTGTGTCTGGGTTTACCAGTTGTATGCTGGAAGAATACTGGAAAAAAGCCAAACGTGCTTGCCCTGATCATAATCTTCCTGAAACATCTGCTTACAGCTCCTGTTGCTGCCATCGCCTCCGTTTTGCACCGTGATTTCATTATTTCTCTGAGCGCCCGAGCACAGATGTGGGGGTGTGGGCCTTGCGCAGCCCGGCCTGTTGCCTACACATTCCCACAGCTATGGAGGAGCAGGGGTGCACCCAGATCTCCCTCTCCCCCCAGTTTTAACTGATGTTTAAGAGATGGTGACAGGCAGCAGGGGGGGTTGTTTGTGTGGTCATTCACAGGAGCGCCAAGTGAGTCTAAAAGATCAGCCAGTCAGCCTGGCATCCCTATGCAGGCACATGAAAGTAAAGTAAGGATCTGCCAGGCCTCGACCCAATAATTCATTTAAATGTAATTATGGCAGCACCTTCAAAGGAAACGCGGCAGTTCGCTGTCAGAGCAGCAGGCCGTGCTTATCACAAGGGCCGCGGCCTGCCCTGCCCGTAGCTCGGCGGGGGCACAGCCGGGCCCGGTTCCAGGCCCAGCCCGGGCAGCAGGACAGGCCCAGCCCGGGCCGGTTCCAGGCCAAACCCGGGCCGGTTCTAGGCCCAGCCCGGGCAGCGGGACAGGCCAGCGCGGGAGGCGGGAGGGAGCCGCTGCCCTCAGCCAAGGGCGCTCCCCCCCTCGGGAGGGTCTCGGCTGCGGGGGACAACCCTGTCTCCCCCTCAGCGCGGGGACACGGCTGCCCCCACCCCGCCGCAAGCCCCGGCACCACCTTTCAGAGCCTCCTGCAGCCTCTCGACATCCATGATCCGCCTGGGCGTCGCCCCCCCCCCCGCTCCGCGCTGCTCCCCTCCTCCAGCCCCCCCGCCCCTCGCAGGAAACGGGCTGCAGCCGCCGCGCACACACAGAGACCCCGGGCTCAGCAACCCTCCAACATGGCGCCCGGGCCGTCCCCGTGCGCGGCCCCGACAGCC
>JAVJGJ010000035.1:5210970-5232489 GCA_035590215.1 Microhierax caerulescens
GAGGGCATTAGACACGCCGGCCCCTTGCCTTGCCGTCATGGCCTCCATATCTCCTCGGCCCCTCGGGACGTTGGCGCCATCCCATCCGGGCCAGGGTCGAGGCCGTGGGGGTCCCGCCGGGCCGCGGCCTGGGGGAGGGCGAGCGAGGCGGGGGAGCCCCGCACCCCGGCTGCGGGCCCACCGGGGTGCCCCGGGGCTCCGGGGTCCGCCCTGAGCGCGGCGGTGGAAGTTTTTAACACTATTTGCAGTTTTAATTGTAACGGCCAAGAGCTGCAGTTCCACAGGCGCGGTGCACATCGGCACCCCCGCCCCCCCCGCGGCAGACCTGCTAACTGTGATTCCCACGCAGCGTTTTTAAAGGATAACCTACTTGAAAGGGTAGTCCTGGCAAGAATTTAAGTGTATGCTCCTTTTCTGTTGTTCTCGGTGGGGCTGGTGCGGGATTATCCTACTTAAGGGAAAATGGGGTGTGTGTTAATTCGTGTTCCTTAAGGATATCTTTGCAGTGCAGAAGTTGATTAAAAAAGAAAAAAAAGAGGAGCTCTAAATTCAAAATATCGCCAATTAAGATTTCCCAAGAGCTTTGCACTCTGTTGTGGTGTTAACATCAAGCCACAGTTAAATCCTAAAGATCGTTTAATAAACGAATGAAGTGATGATCTCACGGACTGCCCTGCGCTGAGTGGGGTACGCTTCAGCGTTTGTATCGGCGTGAATTGTTGTCACTAACCCGTTTGTGCATGGGATGTTTCCAGCCAGGTTTGGCGATGGATTATATGACTCCTATATGAGGATAGATCAGATTAGGTACCAAGAGTCTACAAATGAAGAACACAGCCCCTCAGGACTTCCTTCCCTCGGAAGACCTAATGTGAGTATTTGAAAGCTGTCTGGGTCTTTGCATTGTCTGGCAGCAGCAACTATCAAGGAGCTAGATGTCTTCCTATTGAGAATAAATTTAGTGGGATGTTGCAAATTTCTACTAGTTTATCAACATCGTTGCTTTTGCTAAGCATAAACCCGATGTATTCATTGTGCTGAGTGTAGAACTTGCTAGGCAGCCTCAGAAATCTTATCTTGCTATCCTCACTCAGCTCATGTTTAAATCAGGAAAGTTATTCTGCAAAAGGTTGAAGTGTTCGGCCATGTCACCTTGTATGTCAGTAAGTATGTAAATCCACACGTACTTCTTGCACGTTTCCATTTTAGTTTTCCTCATGAAAATTCCAAGAGATAAGTACTTAGGAGCAGCAGAAGGAACAGTGTGGGTTTGCATGACTGCCAAACATCTAACAAAAGTATCTTTCTCCTCTGAAAACTTTGGCATTATCTGCCGCTTTGCTAGCAAAATAGCTCTGTATGAACTGAAGGTGTTTATTTGCTTCTTTGTAAGTGCTATGTCCTCAGCAGATGTGGAGTTATGGTATCTTTCCTTAAATTGATTCAGCTGAGCTCGTTGTGGTCATGTTTAGCTGATCTGACCTTTTTATGGTGTTTAAATGTGTTTTGGCTCTTGCTGTATTCTGGCAGAAGTGAAGGAGCTTGAGCTTAAAAACCCCCACTCTCTAAAAAGTGAAAATAGACATTTCACTGAGTGCAGTGCATTTGAAAATCATCACCTTGTGGGAATTTATTGTAACAGATACTAGTAATTAGTTTGTTCACTGAGCAAACTCAATAGCACGGGTCTGTGTTTTCCCTTTTTGGCAATATTGAGGGAGAGCAGAATAAATTTAGAGATTTGTGGAGTAGTAGAACTCAGAGTAGTGTGTTAATTTATTCCTCCCCCCCAGGATGTGGGAACTTTTAAACTGCAGTGTTTAAATAGTAGTGTAACTTCAGTTGTTCGTAACTGAACAGAAATCAGTAGAATGGAACTATCCAGTTAAACACAAATATAGCTCTATGAATGTTTTGCTTCACTGGTGTATCTTATTTTTCATCTGTATTTTGGCCACTAAGCCTGTTAACTTCTTAAAGTAAGATTAAGGATTATAAAATGCCTAGTTTTACCATGATGACACATCAAAAAAGTACAACCATAGTGGTACCTTGCCAACAGGGACTGAAATGAAGGATGCAGGGATGAAAATCATGATTGTCATTTTTTAGGGGAAGGTATCTGGAATTAAGAGATGTTCAGTTTCCTCCTTGCAAGTTTTTTGCACTATGATGTAGTGTTAGGTGAGAATTGAAGAGTTCTGGTGTCTACAGCTGTCCATTCTTTTCATCTTGGCTTAAGAGAACATAAATACCTCTGCTTTGAGAATACATGGGTTTAATTCATTTTTCAGAAAGTAACTGATACACACTTTTGCAAAAACCAATTGTGTAGGAACTGGGTTAACTGTTTCCTTCTCAATTAAAATGAAGTTTTGCAAGGATGTGAAAATCTTCAACAGGGTGCCACTTGTGTTTTCAGTCTAATTCCTTGGCTGCTAATAGCACTTTATCAATAAAACAAAACCTGTGCAGCCTGTGATTTGTGAAAGGAAGCTGTTGAAAGATAGCTGATGTTACCCAAAAGTCATCTGACTATAAGCGTAGCTCTTCTGAGTTCAGGTTAAGATAGATCTGTATTTGTGTCTCATAGTCATGTGGCAAATGATTTTGGTAGTCCCCTGAGAATGAAACTTCTTGGTACTTGAATGGCTGTTGAGTTGAGTTTGAGAACCAAAGCCATAGTTTCCTCATTAAAGAAATAGTTCCAGGATACATGGAATAACAAATTCCTTGTTTATTTAGGGATTTAAAGGTACAAATAGTTTGCTACAAAACAGCAGCATTAGCAGAGTTGCTATTGCTCCTGGATGGTGAACATTTGGATTTAGTGCTGTTTGCAAGGCTTTCACACTTCATCATGTTGCTACACACTTGATGACATTCAGCCACTAACACCATCTTTTGGAAATCAAATACCTGAAAGAAATTTAGGTAGTTAAGTAGCATTTCCACAATATAGTAGCATGTTTTGAAGTCTTGGTGGGTAATTAGCTCCTCCAGCTAGAGAAGGCTGCTCCACAGAGCCCTGCCGTGGCAATGCTCTGCGTCAGGGAGGCTGGCTGCAAGGGTGCAGTTCTGTCTATCATGAACCACAGCAATAAAAAGCTGCTTCTGTTGTGCATAGAATCCAAGCCCATGCAGGAAGAATATCAAGTTTTGATTGCAGAGGTGAAAATAAGACTTCTACTGTAGGAGGATAGACTTGTTTTGTTTTGGTTCATCCCCCTTGCCCCAAAAGCCCAGAAAACAAATGAGTGTGAACCTTGTTCTGTGCTTAAGTTCTCTGTTTATTTGTAAACAATGTTTGAGTCTGCTGGCCTGAATAATCTTTTAGCCAGTTCTGAAAATATGTCATTCTTATCTCTGGGGTTCAGCCAGACTCTGAGAAAAAGGCGTTTATCCTAAGTTACCAGGGTTGGGCTTTGTTTTTTCAGTTAAGACTTTCTGGAAAGGCGTGTCTTTTACAGTATGCTGTATATTTTTGGTTGATAGGACCCAGAGTAGTGGAGCTTTGGAGGATATATCCAATGGCCTCTGGTCTCCATTGACGAGGACTGACTTCAGCAGGAAGTGCCCATTTTGGGGGCTTTTGGGCAAGAGCTAACATTTCAAAGCAGCACCAACAGACAGACTCTTAAAAGACGTGTTTAGTTGTTTTTGGCAAGAACGTTCATTTCCCTTATTTACTGACTGTGCTGAGATGTTGGATTGTATGTAACTAAAAAGGAATTTGGTTTTATTGCTGTGGATCTGCAGGTTTATTTATATTTTTTGTTTGATTCCTGTGTAGTTATTTTGGTTTTCAGGGAATCGGTTTGGCATGTGTCTCAAATCTTTATTTTTAGATTAAAGGACAAAATGGAAAACAGATGTTGCTACTCTAGTCATGACTTCTTCAGTGTTGCACAGGGTAAGACAACACCTCTCTGCTGTCCATCAGCATGGAGTGTCAGTCAGTAGAGAAGGGGAATAACTGCTGTTCTAGTAAGGAACTGAATTCCAGGGATTTCAGCATTTACTAAATTGTAAAAATGACAAGCTTGAAAAATTTCACGGTGCTTTTCTCACCTTCTACGTGTTCATTTCAGATGTAAATATTTTAGCATATGGTAGTAAAAGGCAGTGGTTACAGACTGCTGTCAACTAAGTTGGAGTAAGAGATATTCATGATTATTCAAAGCTTCCAAGTCTGTCTTAAGATAGTTGTGCGGCTATCATGCTTTCACAGGGAGTTGGAAAAAAAAGTATGGTTTATCTTGTCTTGCTCTGTCATCCTTTGCTCCTTGTTCAGCTTGGTTACACCAGCCTTAATATCTCCTGCTGTCATTTCTTTGCCTTCCTTCAGCACGCTTGTCTTTGCAATATTCCTGACACTTTCTTGCATGTTCACATTATGCTGCATGTTTCAGACAGGTGCAAATTGCATCTGTCATTGGTTGTGTTTGCTGCACCCACGGTTAAAGCTAAACATAGCTGTTCCCCCGGCTGTTTGCTGACTCCGTACATGCTAGTAAAGATAGGTATTGTGTCTTTGTGTGTGTGACTGGCTAGGGTTTATCCTTTATGGACTTAAAAAGTACCGCTAACTTTGTGCAAGTGCTTGTTTCAGTATGTTGCTTTCTCTTTGTGTACCCTTCTGTAACTATACCTGTAATTTGAGTTAGTTTATGTCCCGCGCTTTATATTTGTTCCTGATAGAAATGCAAAAAAAACCCTGTTGATGTTACTGGGTTTGTTTCATGTGGTATTGATTTTATTCTTAGTCTGTGCTTTAAAAGATTTTTTTTTTTTTTTTTCCCCTCCCCATCTGTAGATTTCTAGTAACAAACTTGCAATGAAGGATCACCCTCTGACTGGAAGTCAGGTCAAAGTGGAGCAATTATTTGAGGACTCTGGCAACAGAAGGAGTAATGCTCTTCAGTCTGCAGGCATTACTGGTTCAGAAAGATCTCTCCCTTCCCTGACAAAAGATAAAAGTATAGAGGGCATAAGCACTTCTAAAGGTGGTGGTAGTTCCTCAAAAGCACATAAAGCTATTTCCCAAGCTCCGGAGCAAGCTGTTAAACAGTACAAACATCAGTTATCTGCTTATGAGCAGCAAGAGATATTTAATTTTTCTGAAATTTACTTTGTGGGTCCAGCTGCAAAAAAGAGACAGGGAGTGATTGGTGGTCCCAACAATGGAGGTTACGATGATGACCAAGGCAGCTACATTCATGTGCCCCATGACCATCTTGCCTACCGGTATGAAGTACTCAAAATCATTGGCAAGGGCAGTTTTGGACAAGTTGCAAAAGTCTACGATCACAAGCTTCACCAACATTTAGCCTTAAAGATGGTTCGCAATGAAAAGAGATTTCATCGCCAAGCGGCAGAAGAAATCCGGATTCTGGAGCACCTGAAGAAGCAGGATAAAACAGGCAGCATGAATGTTATTCACATGCTGGAAAGCTTCACCTTTCGGAACCACATCTGTATGACCTTTGAACTCTTGAGTATGAACCTGTATGAGCTGATTAAAAGAAATAAGTTTCAGGGCTTCAGTATCCAACTGGTGCGCAAGTTTGCTCACTCTATACTGCAGTGTTTGGATGCCCTTTATAGAAACAAAATCATACACTGTGACCTGAAGCCAGAAAATATCCTCCTAAAACAGCAAGGGAGGAGTGGAATCAAGGTTATAGATTTTGGGTCCAGCTGTTTTGAGCACCAAAGAGTCTACACATATATTCAGTCTCGATTTTATCGGGCGCCAGAGGTAATTCTGGGCAGTCGCTATGGGATGCCCATAGACATGTGGAGTTTTGGCTGTATTCTGGTGGAGCTATTGACTGGATACCCTCTTTTTCCTGGAGAGGATGAGGGAGACCAACTGGCTTGTATGATGGAACTTCTTGGGATGCCACCTCAGAAGCTTTTGGATCAATCCAAGCGAGCCAAGAACTTCATCAACTCTAAGGGTCATCCTCGCTACTGCACTGTAACTACACACACGGATGGAAGAGTGACCCTCAACGGGAGTCGATCGCGCCGGGGTAAAATACGAGGCGCTCCAGGGAACAAAGACTGGGTGACGGCGCTGAAAGGCTGCGACGATCCCTTGTTTATAGAATTCTTAAAAGAATGTCTCAGCTGGGATCCTTCCACGCGCATGACTCCGAGTCAAGCTTTAAGGCACCCTTGGATTTGTAAACGAATGCCCAAACCACCTAGCACTGATAAAACCTCTGCTAAACGGATTTCTAGCTATACGAGTTCTTTCACAGGAATAGGTTCCAAGTTGCCTCCCGTAGTTGGAGTGGCGAACAAGCTGAGGGCTAATTTAACATCCGACTCCAATGGCAGTATACCTCTATGTACTGTGCTACCCAAACTGGTCACCTAATAGTGCTATGTATTTCCAGAATACATACCTTGTATTTTAATTGTTTGTTAAATAATGTGTAAGGAAGTTAAATGCAGAGGTTTTTAATGGATTTACTTTTTATTAGAGACTAAATCTTGAATATAAAAAGTTCAGTCAAAATGTACACGTTTAAAGGGCTAATTTTTCTCCAATTGTTTCACTCACAATGTGGTGCGTATTACATTACTGGGTAGGTCAGCCCAGCTGTTGAGTAAAATGACAGTTTGGCAGACGTGCTATTTAATAATGCTGTTTTAGGAATCAAACTATTTCTTATCAGGACAGTTTAACAGATTCTTTTGCTTAAAAGAGCAAGGGAAGTCAATTTAAAGTACGTATTTTCAGTTAATCTCCAACTGAACTCTTTATTCTGGGGAAAATTTTTACATCTTGTCAAAAGCACAAATGTGTTAATGGAATGCATTAGAAACTTACTTGCAAATTGCTGACTTATGTTTGAAGAGTTTTATTTCTCTGTGCTGCTTTTCCCCTATCTATCCTGAGATTTTTAAAATACCTTGGGTTATAGCACCAAAGGAGTTTGGTGTTCAAATTTTATCATCTGAGTTTTTGGGTTTTTTTCTAAAGGAGCATAGAAACACCATGAAGCACAGGATATATCTAAATAAAACTACTAACTTCTGTACACTTGCTACTTCCCTTAAAAGTTTATGGAAAGCTGGTAGGGGAATTCAAGATCATAACTGATCCATCACATGTGGGTCAGTTTGTTCAGGGCTAATGAATCAATCCTATGTTTCTTTGGAGCTCAGATTTAAATCATCAGTTCTGCCAGGTGTGTGTGTGTTTGTTTTCCTGTGTTGTTCCCAACACAAAAACATTGAGCTTAAAGAGCTGTTTTGCATCCATGTTTGACATTCTGGTCATTTTACAAATTTTTTTTTTTTGTGTGTGTGTAGAGTGAATTCCATTGAATTATGTGGAGCTCTTATTAAAAAGCAAACATGCCACCCCTGTCAGACAAGTGAAAGTTTTTAAGGCCCAGGGCTGTAATAGAAAATGATGGGGGTGGGGTGCTCACCTAATATTTGGAAGCTTGTCTGAACTTGAAGCATAAATTGTGAAGTGCCAGGAAAGATTGATAGGTGCAAGAGCTGGTAGATCCAAATGAAAATATGTTATGGGAAGAATTGCTTTATTTCTAGTCGTATTCCATCAGGTCTTTGAGAGAAAGCTGCCTATGTTTTCTCATTCTTTAAATATATATGAGCTTGTATTTCCTCTTCCTTTATCTTCCAAGAACATGAAAAGGTGGTGTGACGTGTAATGACAACAGCACGACTTGTTCGGGTTGTTGCTTCTTGCAGCCACATGGCCCGAGTCCATGTGCAAAAACATCTGATCTCTTGCCAGGTGCCTGAACACAATTTTAAATACAATTTAGAGCTTTTATGAACAGAAGGTTTAAAATTTAACGAGTTTCTCTGTAGCAGGTTGTTTTTTTTTAATGTTAAAACAAGGATGCTTTCAGTATACAAACAAAGGAATTATCCGGGTGATTTTTAGAGATAAGGTGACCACGTATTCAGTACAGGACCCTCCCTTGGAGAAGATGGGGCTGCATTTTCTCCTCTGCTCTGTTTAATTACAGCACTAGTGAAATGTTGGGTGGAGACCTGTATAAAAGGTCAAGAAGACACAACCAAAGCTCCAGATTTTCCAGCACTGTTGTTTGAACTGAGGTTCTTGTGTACATAGCTTTTCCGAGTTCTTTTGTTTTACAAGTGTAAATTCATTAAGCTTAGTAATAACATTAAAATAAGAGTCTAACCTTTATCTGTGCAGCTACAAGTAATACCAGCGCCTATGGTATGTTTATAGTTCATGACAAAATAATGTATGGCTGGTATTTTCTTACTTTGCTTGGCTGAGTGAAGTTTTATTTGAATGGAGAATCAGGGAAGTGGATTTTTGGGGGAAGTGGCAGGAGATACCATCGATTTTTAGTAGAATCTCTAATAGATGTTGCAAGTTTTCAGAAGCCAGAAACCTTCTTCTTCCTCCTCTGCCCTTTACTCTATGCATTTTTTACAAAATACACTTGTTGAGTGAGGAGAAAGGAACCTTTCAGGAGCAATATCTTGTTAGGAAAGATGGATAGAAAAGCACTTTATTATGTAGAGACTGTAAAGTGATGGTAGTGTCTGGAGCCTGGTGGGAGATGGGCGAGTGTTGGTACGCTAGGAGCTGTACAAACAGGTCTTCTCTTAGGAACACAGAGCAGTATCTTGGTTCTAAACCGTTTTCATCAATAAATTGCCAAATGCAGAATAATGATTCTGTGACTTCTGGCAGCTAGTTACTCTGAGGTAAATTCTAATGTAACAATGGTCTCTGGTGTACACACAATAATCTCACTTAAGGCTGGTGCTGTAAAACTGCAGATAAAATAATTGGCTGGCAAGAACGTTGCTTTTTATATAGAAAATGCGTTCTTCAGCATGACCTGAGAGCACAAGGTGCCTGTTATGCATTGTGTATGTTTAAGACTGGATCTTTCTTACCTGGGACTACTATATTTTAAAATCAAGTGCATAGTTAACTGTGTTGGGGCTCTTTATAGCCATAGTAGGTGAGAAGGAAAAGGAGGCAGCGTCAGCAGATTTGTACTGTATCGAAAAGGACTTCCTCAGAACCCAGGGAATACGGCTAAGAATATTTTGGTCTTGTTTCCAATTACTAAGCTCCATTTTCTTTATAAAATGTTTGCTTTCAGTCAGTGGTGTGACACAGTATTCCCAAACTGGGAGAGCCCTCCAGGTGAGCTAATGAATCTTGTACCTGGGAGAGAGCTGAGGAATCGTCCCTGCAAGCACTTGACTCGCTGAGTTCCCTGTGAATTGCCCACAGCCATGCATGGAGGGCTGGACCGTGGGCTGTGTCACTGGACGGTGTCATTTATAAAGGGTGGTCGCGGTCACAGTGTCTGTCTCCACTGAGGTGCGATCAAACCTCAAATTCACACTTTGATTTTTGGAAAGCTAAACAATAGTGAGGTCTGAAATCGCCAGAAATCCACCATTTTCCTTCATTGTGATACTGGTTAGAATGTTAAAAGTAGTCTAAAGCTAAACCTGTCTAAACAGAGTAACAGAGCAGCTTTTATTTTTGTGGTAAATTCGCTTGGCAGATTTGTTAATCTGCCAGCACTAGTGGGGTTCCACTGGAACTTCAGTCACGTTCTCCTAGGAAGTTAGCACAAAACAAATGCAAATTACTTGGGTCTGCAGCAAAACAGACATCCCGTTTATAAAAGTCACCCAAACTTGTTTTAAAATGTTCCTTGTAATGTTTCCTCCGTTTTGCTATGCTGTTAGTCTCTGTATTGTAAATAACATGCTCTGTTACTGTCTGCACTTTTAGTAACTGTGTGGTTTAGCAGTATTTTTATAGACACGAATGACAAGGCAGGAGCTTCACATCTGACAGGTACACGTTGCTTTTATGCTGGGGTCCAAATATCTGCCTGTCCAAGTTGCAGGGAGAAACTTGGTTTTATTGGGACGGAACGTGGCACCACAGACGAGACACCCACCCAAGCTGCCTTTAGTTCTTTGCAGGTTGGATCTTACTAACGCCAACTGCTGAATGCGAAGCTTGTTTCACAACAGTGACCTGATTCTAGAGATCTCCATACAACACACACTCCTCGCTAGAGTTTTTTGTCCTCCTATCCAGCTTGAATAGGAACTGTAGTTGTCTAGTGACCTAAGAATTCACCACAGACTAACTGGAAAGCTTTAGAGTGACTTCTGTGGAAGAGTGTGTTGCTCAGTATGAAATTGCTTACAAGTGTTGTGACCTCTTAGGACTTTCATGCAGTTGAAAACTTTTTAAGCAGCAATTTATCAGTAGAGGTTCTTTGCAATGGTCACCCTCTTTAAAACTACCTCCGAAATAAACCTAGGGTCCTTTTTAAAGGGGTGTTTGCTACAGACTACAGCTTTTTTTTTTTTTTTCCCTTGTTTAATACTAATAGCTGTTTTGGCTGTGAAACATATACATGATGATCTCAGCAATGTCTTACTAATCCTAGCCATACAAGCAAAAGGCTGATTCTGCACCCAGAGATCTCTGCTGAAATGATTGATACAAATCCCCTGCCTGCCAAAGTTTAATGCTGTTGTGGACGTGGAGAGCCAAAATAAAACAGGGAAATCTGTGGTACTTCTCTGCAGCCCTCAGCTGAGGTTCAACACAAACCGTGCTGAGAGACTTCCATGAGAAAACCTGTAGTGTTTGCACGTGTTGAGCACTCGGAGCTGTGGGTACCTGGCAGTTTTGAAAACTGGACGTCATGTTGTTATACCTGGTGCTTATCACAGATACCACTTGATTTTTTTTTAAATTATTATTATTATTAGTTTGATAAGGGTTTGGGGGAAGTGTATACGCTTCAGCCTTCCCATAAAAGAGCCCTTGCGTGTTCTAAAACTCCACTGATAATCTCACAGTTTAACTCCCGCTGTAACGTGTAAAATCCTTGGGTCATCAGAGCAGTCTTGGATAGGTGAACGTTGGCCCTGTGCTCGCGGAGTGCAGTGACTTTAATCCAAACACACTTCTCGCAAACGGGCTAACTAGGTCAGTAAGTCTGTGTTGCTAAAAGAATAACCCATGTTCCCTATACATAGTACTGTGCCTTATTATTTTACCAGCCGACATCTGTCTTGGTGCAATCAAATTACTATTCAGGGTTTCTTCTACATTGCAGATGTTCATACTAAATGTCAATGTCTGAAAAATCTACAGCTTAGCCTTTTTATTATAAGTATTGTGATGAGGTGTAGTATGGTGGAGAACATAGAAGACATTTAAGGTGCATGTGAATATAACTCTCTGTGAAGGAACACTTTGGAAATAAGTCAGTCTCAAACTATGTATCTAAATGTAACAAACAGGTATTTCCTAAAGTTGTATTTCAGTTCATTTTTAAAAGAAAATAAATACATAATTTTCTTTAGCAACAGACTGTGCAGATTCCTAAAAGTTCTTGATGGTTTTTTTTTTTTTAAACAAAGGATTAATTATTTCCAGATGGTGTAACTTGCCTTGTATTGCCAGTCACTACCTCCTGTAGCATTTAACTAGAGAGAAGCAGAAAATTTTCAGACTCTTATGTGACTAGATGATTTCAGTGTGTCTACGCTAAACATGATGAATGCTCCTATCTGACAAATGTTCTTCTCGTTAATGGTGCTGTAATTAGAACATATTGAAGTTTTGCCATGACATTCTTCAGTTGTCACTTTCTTATTCAGCCCACTAGAGATCTTTTTAAAGCCCAGGATTCTGCTTATCCCTCAGCTGGAAGGAGAAATCCAGTAATAGCCACTTAAGGAAGATTTGCTTTTATTAGAAACCTATAAATGGGTAACCTACTGTACAGAAGTGGATACTGGAATAGTTTGAAGATGAAATCATGCTACAATAAAAAGGTCTCTAGCTATGACCGATATGATTAAACGATGTGTGTTACATGCAGAAAGCTTGTGGACAGCACAGAGTGAATATTTTTTTCCCCGTTTTAATGTGGATGAATAGCAAGTGCTTGATTAAAAAAAGTTTAGTCTGAAAACAGTATCAAAATACGTACGTGCAGACATGTAAGTGTTCTCCGAATGTCTTTGTTTATAGTAGATGTATATACGTACGTGTAGCTATGTAGCCTGCAGGCATGGTGCCTGCTCAGCCTGCCGTGGTCACTGACTTTCATGGGACAGTCTGTATGAGGATTTCGTATGACTGAGTGGCATTTTCTCAGGCACAGCACCTCATCTAAAAAAAATAAGCTTATCTTGCCATGCTGTAATGCGTATTGATGTAATGTGATAGGTATTGTAGTGCAAATTCTGCTGTTTAGAGGTGCACAGTGTGCTGTAAAGAGAAACACTGTTTCATGCCAGCTGAGGAACTGGGGAAGCTGATACTAAAGCTGTATTCACCTAATTCTGCCTGCCTAAATTATGCCGAGGGATGTCAATATAAAATTGGATGTCAATATAAAATCTGCAGCTCTGCACAAAGTCAGATTGTGGGGCAGAAGGCTGGAGTCTGGCCCGTTATAGCTCATGTGGCACATTCTATTCATTATTGATTGTTGCTGTTCATTAATTAACATGGTTTCTTGGAGGAAAAATTAATTGGGAGATTCTTGAATTATTTTGACAGGCAGCAGCAGAGCTTTACTTGCACTTAGCAATATTCCTTTTGGTTTGCTGGGTCTAACTTGTCAACCTTTCCCTAAGAAGAGTGCGATGCCGTGCCGCATAGCAGATTCATTCAGTGCTTTAAAAAAGTGCTTTAAAAAGCAGCTGCGCCAGTCCAGTGAGTGAATTGTTGCTTAGCACAAATGTGTCCAGTTTAATTTTTGCCTGCTGATGCTTTAAAGACACAGGCTGAAGGCTTTTTTTAAGCTGCCAGTCTAATTTATATCAGTAAGCCAAGGCTTCTCAATGGTGGCTGGCTGTGTTGGAGCTTCAGATTTGGGTTTTCTGCTTGATAGTTTTAAAGGGACCTGATTTTTCTGGAAATAAGAGCCAGGAACGTCCTGGGGCTATTCCAAAGGGCCTCAAAATTACTAGACTGAAGAATGAACACTTGGGATGCATCTTCTAGTAACAGCAATGGTATAAATAATTTAACGATGCTGGGGCTCACTGTGTGCAGGGTGTTGCCGTGCTTTCCCCTCCAGAGGAGCTCTGCCCTTGGACCTGCTGCGTACGCAGGTCACCAGACAGCTGTGAAGCTGTATCTGCCGGTGGTCCTTCTGCTCGCTGGGCTGGAAGGAGGGGAAGAGGCGAGGCTGCTCCATTCCCAGCGACAAGGAGCCTCTCCAGGCTGCTGGGGCTGGGCTGAGCTGCAGCTCCTGCCAGCGTGGCCGGCCAGGAGCTGCCTGGCAGGCTTGTTAGGCAGCCCTGGAGTTAATTGCCTGCTGGAACGGTGGTGGCAATGAAACGTCAGCTTGCACGGGGGTCTTTCTGAGCTCTGGGTTTGACTCTTCCACACACTGTTCTTACAGGTCAGTGTGTGGCTCAGGGCTGCGTGGGCTAAAGAGGTGAATTTTGCCGACGGGTGTTCTCCAAGCATCAGCTAGCAAAACTGGCACTACTCTTCATATGATTCATCTAAGCCTTTTTATAAACCAAGTTCTTTCTGCACAGACCATAGTGAATGGTAGGCAGCGTTGGGCTTGTTTTCTTTCCTCCTGTCAAATGAGCCTAACAGGCGTTACAAATGCTGTTGAGGGCAGCCACGTGCACAGATGCTCAGAAATGTCTTTTCCTCTGAAGACGCTTTCCTTCTCTTGGCGTGAACGCACGTTCTTTGACCAAAGCACACGTGACATACGCCGCGTGTTTTGCTGTGCTCCCATCTCTGTCTCTCCCCAGCGTTTATGCAGACACAGTAACTGCAGGGATACGCCAGTGCCGTCGCAGCCAGCAGCGGCACATCTCTGTGCCCCGGGGCATCTGTGAAGTCTGAACTTGGAGTCGAGGGAAGGTTTGGGATCCGGCTCTCTGCTTCGGTGCGGAGCTGCACGTGGATGGGGTGGTCGGGACGAGTGCTCCGCAGCTTTTCCCTCGCCTCTTGTGATGGGTTTTAATGAACGGTCCCTTAAATGTGCTTCAGCTTGTTGGCTGTCTCTGCGGGGATGGAATAGCTGCCTGCATTAAGCCTGCCCGTTCTTAACTGCTGAGGGGAGCTTTCTGAAGGCGGCTGAGGAGCGGAGCCGTGTGAGGGTTTGCATTCCTCCCGCTGGCTCTGGAACTCAGATATTTGGCTTTACAAGTCGGGGAGAGGCGTTCGGGAGAGCATAGTTTTCCTGGGCAACTGGATTGTAGGTAGGAAGGCAGAGACCATGATCATCATAATTAAGTGTAATTAAGCATAGCTGAGAAGGGATTGCAAAAAGCATGTGCTTGATTAGCCCACAGAATTTACTGTTGGAGGCTGTCGTGAAGACCAGTGACATTGTTTTTAAAACAGGTTGAATTTAATACGCAGTTCTTCACATTTTTAATTGCATTATGAGCATCTTGGATGCACCGCGTTAGCGATGGGTGCGGCTGAGCGAGGGGACCTCCAGGCGAGAAGTGATGCAGCCAGCTCTTGCCCTGGGGGGCTTTCTGGCTGCGGCGAGGCTGCTGCGGACGTGCATCCCTGGAAGTGCAAGAAATCATAATGGAGAAGGAGCTGGGAGAGCGGAGCGTTGTGTGTGGTGGCCTTTGAGGGCTGTGCAGTGCCTGGCCACCTGCAAAGAGATCTTGTAGGGCAGGAAAAAGAATTGGAAAAATAGGATTCCCACCCTGCCACGCTCAGCAGGGGCCACAGCAGCTGGTGCTGCTCCTGCTGGTGTGGGCAAAGGATGAGGAGAGGACAAAAGAAGTATTTTAATCAATACTATCACAGGCCTGGCTGATAACGTCCAAGGTCCTCATTCCCATCCTGCATCGCCCAGGGCTGTGCGATACAGTCATGCCTTAGGAGCCCGCCTGCGTGCCCATCTCCTGCCCAGCCGCTGCCGCAACGCTGGGTGACAGTAGCACCGATAACGTTAATGACAGAAGCTGCCAGTCTCTCCAGCAGGTGTTGATGATGGCATAAATGAAATTATATTTGAGGTGTGGGCAGCCAGCTGTAAAGTCGCCATGCAGGAAAGGTCATGCAAGGAATTTACACCAGAATTTCTCTGCTCTCAAAGCCGTACGCACAGAATAAATACGTGCAAGCAAGCAGAGAGGGGTATTTTTTCATCTGAGGCTGCATCACTGGGACACGAGCCGTATATCCCCTGTATATCCCCTTCATTGCTGTCGCCCTGTGCGGAGTTCAGGGAGTAACAAGCCTTTGGCATCGTTTGGTCTTGACGCTGCCAGCTCCTCTGGCATGGGAGAGACAGGGGCAGGAGATGGGCAGCCCCCAGTACTCGCCGCTGCCTCCAGGCTTGGGCATCTGGAGGTGCCCGAAGAAATGTGCTGCCCACCTTTGGCTCCACGCCGATAGAATTTAGGTCCTTAATTTCTTCTTTAGATGTAGATAAATGTGGAAACAATGGGGGTGGTTTAAGAGGTGTTTGCCTCTTTGCTGGAGGTGCCCCACAGCACCGCGCAGCCTTCGCGTGGGACCCTGGGCACTGGGAGGGGGTAACTCTTTTCCAGCACTTTCCAGATACTTACACCCTGTGATCTTCAAAAATGCCCTTTTAATCCTTCCACTTCTAGGGACACAGAGAGGATGGGGCCAGGCACGCTGAGCATGCCCGCTGCAGCTCCCGCTGAATTGCTGGGAAGGGTGGGAGCAAGTGTGCCCGGGGGGGCGAGTACAGGGAAGCCGCTGGTTATTTTGGGAGGTGCAAGAGGGGAGCAAACAGCCCGGCTTTCATTTTCCAGCCAGCTGGTGCTGATTCAGGATGTATTTTGCAACGACAATTGCGTGGAGCTGAACCACCGAGGGCTTGATTACATGTTCTGGCTGCAGTTACATGTGCAGCGGCGTTTTACCTCCCTCATCGTCTCATTTCTCACTGCATGGGACATCACTGGTGCTCTCAGGAGAAGCAATAAAATGGCCAGAGGGTAAAAGCCAAGACCTACCTCCAAGCTGGATTTTCTTTTTCCCAGTCTACTGGGATCACATGCTTCACTATAACTATTTCCAGACCCCTCTTCAGCACTTGCAGGACTAAGCATGATCCCTTGACACATCCCCATGTGATGGGAAACACACAAGGATGACACGAACCTTTATAAATATTCTTTGCTGAGTCTTTTTTTTTTTTTTCCTATTAAACTAGAACAGGAGCTTCATGCACCGTTCACACTGATAGGCCTAATTACACACAGTGGATAAGAGGGCCTTTACGAAATGCTTTCTCAGGTTTTGGTCTTGCTCCGTGGTTCTTTCTGTGAAGTGGTGACGTGACAGAAAGATGCTTTACTTTCCCACAGGGCCACACCACACGCAGCTTTTGGACCCGATTCCAGGCGTGCTCCCCCCTTCCTTTCTCCGTGCCTGACCTCCTGGATGCCATTTGCAGAGTTGTCCCTATGTGTCGGTGCCGAGGCGCTGAGCACCACCAGCAGCCGGGATGGCAGGGGTGGGACATGGGAGGTTTGTCCCTGCTCTGCCTGCGGCCGTGGGGTGACCCTGTGCTTCACCCACCTGCAGCTCACGCAGGAAACCGCAGCCCTGGGAGAGTTGCCCTGAGCCCCGGAGCAGGGGGGGCACGGTGCTTGCAGGGTGCTTATTTTCTTTTTTTGTATATAACTGGTCTGGACTCACTTATCCGACTACCTGTCTACCTTCCTTTCTCTCTGCCAGCCGTGGAGTTTGCTCCTTGCACCCGGATCCTGCCGCTGCAGAGGGTGCGTTAGTGCAGCGCTCGGTGCTGAGCCCGAAGCCCACCTGAAGGAGCCCGGGTCGCTTCTCTGACTCCCATTCCCTGTCCATAAGGTGGGAATAACAGCTGGAAAGGGACTTCCACACAGCAACACAGGTGATGTCTTCCAAACATGGGGGTACAGCCTGGTACAAGCCTGTATCTGAGTCCTGCTAGCTCTGTTTTATGCTGTATCCAGCATCTCCCAGTATACACCAGTGTCCAAAAGCCTGTAGTACATGAAAGGCCAACGCAGATGTTGCTGGGGCCAGGGAGCCCCAGATCTGCATGGAAGCACCCCCACTGCTGCTTGCAGCACAGAGAGGCTCTGGGACACAGCCTGGGGAGCTCACATCCCAAAGCAAAACCCCTTTAAAATGTAAACAAATCTCTTCCACCCAAATAAATAAATATTTCTGGCCGAAGGGGGGGGGGAAGAAAAAAAAAAGCTTACCTCGCTCCTGTTGCTATTTTTTCAGTTGCTACACAAACAGTTTTATTTCTGGCTCGCACCGCGTGCCAGGTCCCAGCCTGCTGCAATGCAATCTCGTGTTGTTGGTTGAAGCACGCTGGGGGGGTGCAGCAGTTTCAGGGCAAAGCCCTTCCAGCGTGGCCCCCAGCAGCTGCTCGGCCCGACCCCAGGCACTTTTAGCCTCTTGCTCAGTGGCCCAAGTGTTTTTCCACCACGTGCAGAAACCCAGATAAAGCCCTGTCAGCGCCCCAGTGCCCCCAGCACCGGGTGGGAAGGTGAGAGCTGCGCCAGTGGGGTTGGAGGCTTGAGGGGACATCACGGCCAAGCCTCTTGTACCGCCCCCCCTGCCCAGCTGTGCCCAGAGCGGGGGCTGCGGGGGTCCCTGTACCCCAGCTGTGGCTCTTTGGCCGCTCTGTGCCTTGCGCAGAGGCATCACTCACAGCCTTTCTCAGCCACCTGTCTCAGGGTTCAGGAGCTCACACAATTTGTATTTTCTTACATGTTGCACCCCCGCTTTCTCCCCTCCCTGTGCTCCATGCTTACACACCTGAGTGCCTGGGGTTCAAGGAGACCCAGCTGCTGATTATTGGCAATTAGTGCAATTAAATGCCATGGGAGAAGCTGTCCTCCAACCGTGCTGGTCCTTCCTCCTGCAGGGAGCAGCTGTGCTGCTGCAGGGGTGAGCACTGAGCACCTGCTTGCTCCGATGCCCGTCCCCGTGAGCTCTTCACTTTGGGCTCTGCTTGCAGGTAAGTTGGGCTCCCCACAAGTCTTCTGCAGGTGAAAATCGGGGCAGTGGGGTGTAAAAAGCTGTTCGCTTTAAGTTGCAAAACTGCCTGGGTTTGTGTGGAAACCTGCAGAGAGCAGTTGCTGTTGCGTATGTGGGGCGTTTTTAGGTTATAGCAAGGCAGTGCTGCCCTTGCTGGCTGTAGGAAGCACCTGGAGAGGCTGTGTTGAGAAACCAAGGGCAAACTCTGCTCCGAGGAGCCTGTGCTCACGTTAGAGCAAGCACTGGGCTGAGAGGCGGTGGTGGGAGCAGAAAGAGCCATCGCAGTGTGGCCGTCCTGGGAACATTTGCAGGGGTCCTGCTAGCCCTCAGTGCCTGCCTTGACCTAGAGACACTGGTGCAAACCATCTCCTCCAGCTCACGTGGGTCCTTCAGGACAGCCCAGGGAAGAGGGCAGCGATGTGTGGGCTGCATATGTCCCTCTGGATTAGGGCCAGCCCAGGAGCTGCTTATGCTAACGGAGCTAATCTCCATAATCTTGTCACACAAATGCCTCCAGCAGGGATTTGGGCTGGATGTGGATGCCAGCAGATGTAAGTGCACTGGGAGGCAGCACGGAAGGGGGCACATCTGGGGCTTGTGGGGACCCTGCCAGGCTGGGTTCAGCCCGGGCTGGTGTGCAGACCCCTCTCCTGCGCCTTGCTCTGGGCTCTCGCCCTGTTGTCTCCCCGGAGCGTGGGATGAGCTGCTGTCCAGGGCAATGTGCCTCAGGGTGCTCAGTTTAAAAGCAAGTCCCTTTGCCCCAGCCTGGTGCCAGTCACCCCTATGTGCTGCTGTGCTTCTGGCCTTGCACCCATCCCGTGTCCTTTCTGAGTTTATCCCGTGTTTCTCACCCTTCCTGCTGGCGCCTGCAAGGGCATCCCGGAGTCCCTGCAAAATCCTGCGGTGTGTCCTCCTGTGGCTCACCCGCCCTTGGCTGACAGGCTCAAGGTTGGGGCAAGGCTGGGGACACTGTCTGTCCATCTCTGGGTCTGGTTTAGCTGCTTTCCTTCCGTCGGGCCTCTGGCAATCTTTCCAGATCACAGATATTGCTGGCTGTGCCCCTGCAAGAGGTCCCTGTGCCGTGCAGGAGTGTGTGGTCCCTTCTGACCTCAAGAGCCTGACCTGCTCCAGTGCCACCTCTTGCTGATGAGGAGCTGAGTCTGTTCAAGTTCATCTGAGTTATTTTGCACTCAAAGAGAAGCCTCTGGGCTGCCTATCTCTGCTCCGGAGCTGCCAGTTAAATTGTACATAGCGATGAGTGATGTGGAGGCATGAGACAGGATCTGCCTTCCCGCCCTGTCATCGGGGCAGCGGGTGGCAGAGCAGACAGCTCTGTCCTACAAAACGTGACACGTGTGGCTGGAGAACCCCCGGGACCACAGGGGCCATGCACGGACCCAGGAGCTGCAGAGAACTGGGTGCCTCTCCGATAGGACCCCGGTACACGAGGGACCCATTTTTATTCAGAAGATCAGAGGCTCTTGGTCTGATCGCTGATGATCCCATCAGATATGGTGATGATCCCATCACCATAGTGGCATTGCTGTGGGTTTTCTTTGAAAATAAATAAAATATACCTTTAGAAAAAGTGAGGTGAGGGCTAGGGTGAGATGCTAATGGCTCTTTGCTCTGAGGCCATGGGGCTGCTCTGCCACTCGGATGTGTTTCAGGTAAAAATATTTGCCTGCAAGGTCCATTTTCCCTTGTGTGGGATCTGTGGTTTTGCTTGTCAGTTGGACTGTGTCCCATGCAAAGCAAATTATTTTAGAAGATATATATTCCTGTGTTTGAGTAGCGGTTTTTATGACTGTGAGTGAAGGAAGTACGCTTGGCATCATCTTGTGGGCAATGAATCAGGGTACAATTTCCAGGTGGAAAAATCACCCTGTGTTGAGAAAAGCAGCGCAATGGGTCAGCACTGGGGGCTTTGGTGTGTTTTTAACATGCTCTTTCCTTGGGCTAGACACTCCCCAAGGCAGTGGGGATGCTGCTGGAGGTGGATGCATGTAAGATGCACCCATGGCATGATGATTTGCGCTGGTCCAGAGCTCAGCACCCACAGTGTGTGTAGGGGCAGCCAGCTGGCCAGGGGAGGGGAGAAAATCCTCATCCCCATCAATCAGACAGATATAATCCTGACCAATGTTTCCTGACGTGTCTTGCAGTTACGGGCTCTGTGTGTCAGCTAGAGTATGTCCAGCGGGAAGGGTTTGTGGAGCTGTCCCACTCGGGCACGCGAGCAACGCCGGAGCCTGCCGGGTGCTAATCTGCCCAGGGGAAGCCCAGCCCTGGAGCTGTCGCCTCTTCCCACCATATGCCAAGGGGCATTTCTCCTCCTTCTCCTGCAGAAGGGTGCTGCCAGCAGGGAATGTCCCTGGCAAGGGACCGATACTGCCAGCCAGAAACATCCCTCAGAGGGTCTCTGCCTAAATGCTGTTGCTCAGGCTTGTCTCGAGATGAGCAGCTAAAGGGTGAAGTGGAGAAAATTCATGGTTATTTGTTGGGTAATAAATCCAGGCTATAATAGCTCCTTTCATCCTAAAAGATCCCACGGTGCTTTATAAATAAATTTGCAAACCATGCACAAGGATCACTTCCAAACACTGAGACGCAGCCGGTTCCTGGGAGAGCGGAGCAGCCGGTGGGAGCAGAGCTGGAGTTCCCGGAGCGGTGCGGGGTATCCAGAGAGCTGGGCTGGGGGCACAGCGGGCGGCAGCCCCTCGCACCCCCGGCTCTGCATGGAGCTCATCCCCCTTCCCCACACACAACTGCGCTGCGCTCCCTTCACCTGGGAAAACCCCTGCCACGCCACACTTCCAGTGCTACCTCCTGTCCTTATTCCCATCCTCCCGTTGCTTTACAAATGACATTAATAGCTGTAATGGGGATTAACAACATCTTTTCAATTCTGTTGCCCCTATCGCAAAAGCATGCAGGATTATTTAAAGGCGTTATCACTTTCGAAGGGGGATGGATGGCTTTTCAGCAGCCTGGCGCTCTACCCAGGGAGAACAGGATGCGTACAGCCTTAATGATCGTTACCCTAATCTTCCTGGTCTATTTTCCCTGGTAGCTCTGCTATAATCAAATAACAATCTAGTTCATTACTTGCTAGGGAAAGCGCGCTAACTAAGCCTGCTGCCGGGCATTGCTGTTCTCCCTAATGGAGACGGGAGTGGGAAGAGGGAAAAATCGTTTCCCATTCACATCCGCATGAAATTTTATCTTGACCGAGGAGTGGAGGTCACTGCTGCTGGGTTTGGTGTTTGTAGCCTTGGGGGGCGGGGGGGTTGAGCGTTTTTTGTTTGTTGTTTTTCTATTTTTTTTTTTTTTGTGTGCGTTATTTATCCCACCCGGGTCCCACCCTGCACCAGGGACCCTAAACCCCCTGGCTGGCTCCCGGGCTCTGTTCTGTATCCCCTGCACGTTGCACAGCGACCCCCACGGGGGGGGGTGGGGGGGGGGGG
>JAVJGJ010000035.1:5236606-5253134 GCA_035590215.1 Microhierax caerulescens
GCTCCGGAGCCGGCCGGACAGTGGGGCCGGCTGCTGCCCGTCCGTCCCGCTGTGCTTTAACGTGTATATTTCCCCCCCACCACCACCATAAGGAGCACCCAGAATGGCTTTCCAGCTCCCTAATGTGATACCAAGTGAGGTGACACGTGGGTAGCCAGCCCGGGGGGCGGGGGGGTCTGGAGCGGAGAGGAGACCCGAGCCTGGCTGGAGTCACCCCTGGGCTTTGCACCTCGAAACGCAGGGTCCCCCGCGCTGAGCCCCCCGGCACCGGCTGCCCCGTGTCCCGTTCCACGGCAGGTCACTCCTGGCTGCGGCCATAGGAAGCAGCGTGTGGTACCAAGTGGCTGTTGTCCCCCCGCTCCCGACGGGCTGTCGTCCCCCGCTCCCGACGGGGAATATTTCGGCGTTTATCCCTCATCTGTAACTTGCTGCCAGCGGTAACGGTGGATACAAAGGTGTGGTTTAGCACCAGGTGATGCGCTGGTTTCCTTCGCTCCGAACGAGCTTTTTTGAGCAAAGCGGGGAGCGGGTCTCGCTGCTGGAGAGACTTTGGGAAGTTTGAACGGCTGCACGGAGCCGCGGAGCGCGGCGCTGGGTGCTGCGGGTACAGGCAGTCTGCTCGGCGGGAGCGCCGTGTTCTCCAGCGTCGATGCAATTTGCGCCCACACATGAGCTGTTCAAACCCTCGGCGATACCCTGAGAACTGCGAAGGCTATAGAAACCCCGCCTAAACCCGTAACCCCCACCTCTTTGGTTTTTCGAGCTGCCCTTCTGTTGGTATCGGGGATTCCTAACCGGAATGAGTGAATGGACAAGGGGCTTTGGAGGCACAAGTGCTGCAGGGGTGGTGGGGTCAGCAAGGGACAGCAAGGGACAGCAACCCTGCGGTTAAAGATGGGACACACACACACACAGAGTTGTGTGATAAAAGTTTGACTTTTCCTTTGGAAATGCAGGTGTTTCTCATGACCCCCGCTGCGCCGCACTCTGAGACGAAATGTATTGTCATCTCGTTTGGTTGGAAATTAGTGAAATCCTCTTCTGTTTTGACAGGCGGGCTCCTCCTCGCTTCTGCCGTTGACTCACATATTTAAAGCTCAGATTCCAGCACTTCCCTTTTGCAGCCCTGAAAGGGGAAGGATGGCAGAGGAGCCCGGTGCCGGCGGTTCCTCTCTGCCCCAGCACGGGTAGGGCGGTTGGGACCGTTACCCTGCCCGTACCGGAGCGTGGTGCGGGAGACGGGGATGGGATTTGCTGCCATGCGTTGTGTTGGGTCCATGTGTTGTGATGTTGAGAAGCATCCTGGAGCACAGGCTGTTGGCAGGGTGGTGCAGAGCATCAGCGCAGCTCTGGGTGAGGTATATTCGATGCTGAACCTCCGCTTTGGAAAAGCGTTGCTCCTCTTCCCTGGTCCCTTTGCCCGGCGCTGCCGGCGAGGCAAGAGTTGAGCGGTTGGACGCGTCTCTGGCTTGTCAAAGAGCAGCGCAGCTGCTACTGTAAGCGATTCCTTCCAGCACCTTAAAAACTGCAACGTGTGAGTTTGGGCTCTTGGACAAGCCGGTGCGTACCCAGCTGGCCCTGGTGAGCGCGAGCCACAGGCCGGGGTTATTTGATTATGATATTTGGCCTGAACTGCTGAGCCCAAACTTGGCGAGGGTGACTGCCCTAGATGCGATGTGTGCTGGCTTCACCCCCTCCTCTGGTATGCAGCCGGGATAACATCTCTGTTTGAGACCTGCAGAGAGGTATTTGGATCCGAATTACTCATGGGCTGCATCAGTGTGGAAAGATGACCTAAAGCAGGATCCGCTGGAGTGATTGCATCGAGTTGTCATGTTTCAGATGATGCTTAAAAGAATCCCGATGGCCCCTCGCCAGAAGCCACAGCTGAAACCTCTCTGTGCTGCTGCCTGCTTGGGTTGTGCAGCAAACGTTTCCATTCGGAACGTTGCTCTTCACATTTACTCTTCCAAAATCTTGTACAACAATGTGATCCTTCACCGGAGGGAAACAGTCGTGTGTCTCCCTGCTATTAGCGGTGTCTTTTGGTTATGTTGTGCTTCCTCTTGGATCACAAGCAACTATTATGCTGTTAAACCTCTTTCTCCCGAACGGAGAGATGCATTTAGGTGAGGATTTTGCTGAGAGTCACTTTTCTTAAGAGAACTTTTCAGCGCTCCAGGAGAGTTTCAGCTTGGAGACAGTGTTCCAGCAGCAGTGAAAATGTTACAGCCAATTTTCTTCTCCTTCTAGTGCAGTAGTGTGTGGCAGGGATGCATCGTTAAATAAAACTGTGCCGTCTGTGCGTTAACGGATGGTAGTTCTGTTTGCTGTGTAGTACCTAGGTGAAAACAGGAGATATGCCGTTACTTTTCATATAGATCATTACTGTTTATTTTGCAGTTTCCCACCCACAGTTTTTATTGTATTTTTTGGTACTGAGCAATCCCTGGATTACCTGGCGGGAAACAGGCCACCGATGGTCCCACGCACCCGTGACCTGACTCCGATGTGTGGTGATGTACCTGCAGGGTGGGAACATAAAGGCTGTGGAGAGGTGATGCATGGAACTGAAATGCGAGGTCTAGGTGGTTTCTTGCTCTTTTTTTTCCATGTACCTTGGTGTGATTTATTATTAGGCAAAATTAGGCTTGTAACTTCTCCAAAGCCTGCTGTATGTAGGTCACTGCTGGCCTGACTTGGCGTTGTTCGTTGTGGTCAGGCCGTTGGCATTAGTGACGCAGGCTGCAGCGGTGGGACTGGGAGCAAGGTCTGTCTTGCCTACTGCAAATTCCACTTTTAAGACTAATCTTGAGGCAAGATACTGGGTTGGTGGCTGGCTGCCTTCATTTGGTGAGGAAATCGCAGGTGGGGACTAGGAATGGCAGGCGGTGAGTTTTTCTCTGCCGTACGTGTTGCTTGATGGAGCTCTTTGTGGAGCAGGTTTCCTTTAAAACCCATTAACGAACCTCACTCCTAACCCCAACTTCAAAGCGGGAGATTCTCCCCTGGACTGGCGAGCTTTGGAAGAGCTGGAAGAGCTTTGCAGGGCCGTGGAGACCACTGCATGTTTGTCCCCTCTCTGGCAGCCCCGTTTCTGGAGCATCCTTGGTGCTTTGGGGCACGTTGGTGAAACACTCTCAGTCTCGCTTTCAGCCTCATCAGATAAATCTGTGAGCAATGGTTCCTCTGATGGAGAAGAAGGAAGGAGGCCAGCTGTGGTTTATTATTCTTTCTTGTAAGATGCCCATCATGGAAATAGGGCAGGTGTCTCGTAGCTGGTAACGGAGCAGTTCCAGGGGTGAGTGTGTACGTGTAGCTGGTGGCCTCGTGCTCGCTCAGCCATCATGGCTAGGGGTTTTACAGAGATGTTTTGGGGAGCAAAGCACCCTGTTGCCCGTGGCTTCCTGCAGCTTCCCTTGAGATCAAGTGCTTTGTCCCCAGAAAATCCAGCCGGAAAAATAACCCCTAAGTGATGGAGTTAGATGAAGGTCCTGGGCTCACGCTCACGGGAAGCAACTCGCAGCGTGTCTGCTGTACTTCGGCCCCACTCTCAGTGAGGGGAATTTTTAATTAACTCTAACCTTGTATTTTACATAATCAGAAATGTCTTTGCTGTGGCTGCCTGGGCAAGCCATGATTGAAAAGCTGTGGAAACTGTAGTGACATCACTGGGATGTTTCCGAGGCGGTGGTTTATTATCTCGCTGACCAAAGGAGTCGACTGACTTGGGGTTTGAGTTTGTTTAAATGATTTAGGATTTGCTGTAATCTCTTATAAATACATTAAGCTGAAAGAGGGTAGACTTAGATTAGACGTTGGGAAGAAATTCTTCACTGTGAGGGCAGCGAGGCGCTGGCACAGGGTGCCCAGAGCAGCTGTGGGTGCCCCATCCCTGGAGGGGTTCAGGACCAGGTTGGACGGGGCTAGGAGCAACCTGGGCTGGTGGGGGGTGTCCCTGCCCGTGGCAGGGGGTGGGAACGAGATGATCTGTAAGGTCCCTTCCAACTGAAACTGTTCCATGGTTCTATGATTACGTGTTCTGAGCAGTCAGACCTATGAGTGAGATGTGCTGATAGTGGCCTGGGAGCAGGGGCTTGGTCTTTGCTTTGGCACATGCTCAGGAAGTGGTGGGGTTCTTCCTCTTAATAATCTAATGCCATCAGCTGTAGGTCTTGCAAAAGAAGATCGGTGTTTCTTGCATTTTCAGAGGTGGGTAACTGAGATGTAGTGATTTACTGAAGGTCCTGCACTGTCAGAAGCACTACCGGGCTTAGGAGCTGGGCTGCTTGCTCCAGGACGAATCCTTCCTGCGCAGCTGTCCTGCAGGACAAAAACACAGCTCCTGTGTGTGTGATTTAATAGCCAAATACAGCCAGGTAAAATGATTATTTTATCATTCACAGTGAGCTCCCGCTGGCCTGCGGAGAGGTTTCTGCCATCTGCCAGCGCTCGTGTTGGGAAACCCTGATGTGTGGGACCGCGCTTGTCTGGGGGGCTGCAGCGGCGCTGGCTCTGCCTCCGGTAGCGAGTGGTGCAGAGCAGGCGCTGAGCCTTATCAGACACGTGCTCCCTGTTCCAAAGCATTTAAAGCAGCGTATAAATAATCATTTGATGCTGTGCAGACTGAGAGCTAGGTGTCCTAGCGCGTTCGCTGGATGATGGGTAGGCATGGGTGATGAAAACTCTGAGAAAGTTCCTGCCTAGGAAGCCTGAAAGAGCGAGTTGGTGACTGCTCTCATCCCAGAAATCTCCAGGATGTGCTCTGGGATCTGATGGGATGGATGAACTCCTGATGGGCGATGTGGAGCTTGCAGCGTGGTGCAGGTATAAGGGAGGCATCTGGAGGCATGGCCAGGTTGGAAGCGGCCATGTGGCTGTCCCTGCGGGATGGGGGAGCAGCATGGCTCCGGCTTTGGCATCTGGCATCTCCTGAGCCTTCGTGGTGGGCTCATATGCCCCACGCCGGGGTGGTCCAAGGGCTTTGCACAGCGGCAGTAGCTGATGCTCTTTTAAACCCCATCCCTTTGCCAGGGTTTGCACTGTCTGCTGAGAAGCTGGGAGGAAAGAGCCCGCCTTCGTTAAAAAACACCCTTTCCTCCTCCTAGTTTCGAATGTAACCGGCTTCCTGACCTGCAGAGACAGCCCTCGCCTGGCCGCCTGCTGCAGAAGTCAGGCTCTTCTCCAAGCACAACTGGCCCCGCGCGTCTGGCCTCAAGTTGCAGCATTCAGGCAGCATGACCTCACCTCCTGGTTTCCAAGAATAACGCGCTGCCTCCCCTCCGCCGCGCCGGGGCTGTCTGCAGCGGGCGAGGGCGGCTGCCGCAGCCCGGCATGGGCCAGCTCTGGGGGCCCGTGTTTGCCACATGCCCCCCAGCAGCTCCATGTCTGCCTTGTGCTGCTGGGCTCCACTGCCCTGTGGGGCAGGGGTGTGGGCAGTGGGGCTGAGGCAGGACCCGGGAGATGGTCTTCAGGACCCGGGAGATGGTCTTCAGGACCCGGCTGAGCTTGGTTTGGGAGGAGGGGGGGTTTGGGGTGTGTGTGGATCTGCGAGGGCTGGGGCCATCCCTCCACCAGCTCCAGAGGCTGGCATGGGAGCACAGCTTTAGCTGACCGCTCCCCAGGAAACCTGTTTCCAGCCTGGGCAGTCACGTTGAGTCAGCGTCTCAGCGTGGTCCAGAGCTGTTGAGCATCATGGTCATCTCTGGTGGTGACATCGATGTTGGAATTTAAAAGCCCCTGAGACTCGTTTCCCACTGAAAGTGGTTCCCATCTCTGTGGATGCCCATGGCTGCAGGATGCTAAAATACATTCTCCTTGCAGCTCTGGACGGCACGAGGGCTGCGTGCGTGACCGGTGCCTGGAGGCTCATTTTGGAGAGGGCTCCCGTTTTGGTTCCGCAGCAGAGATGGATGGGGAGCAGCGCGCGGGGTTAGAGCAGGGCACGCAAGAGTAAGCCTGAGTGCAGAGAGCTTTAACAGCCTTTTAAGCTGTTGTTTCTTTGTACCTCATGGCTGAGTCATTTCAAAGATTTCAGCCTTTTAAGATCTTACCAATTTGAGGTAAGGATTATAGTGGCCGGCAGGTTTAATAGCGCATTAACTCGCTATTTCCTTCGTGGCCTCGGGAATGGACTGTTGGGCCGCGAGTCCTTGAGTGCTGGTCGATCCCCCTGACCTGAGAGGACCTGAAACACGAGTTTTGCTGGAGATGCTGTGAGCCACAAAAATGCCGTTTGGAGGGTGGTGGGGACGGTACCCCCCGTCGGGAGGGGGATACAGGATGGGGTACCAGCGTGGTTTCTCTGGGAGCACGTGGAGCTTCGCTGTGGCTCCATCTTCAGTCTGATGCTGCCGGGGAGGACGACAGCATCTTCCCATGGATTATGGCGTTACGTCGGTACGTGGCTTTGCTGTGACAAAGTACGTCCTCCCCGCGGGGAGGGCAGGTGAGCGCGCTGGCTCGAGCCGTCTGCAGCTGGCACGGCGTTTGCCGTCATATGTAATGAGATTATTCAAGTTGTTGGCGTCAGGGCCGCGTGTGATTCCGTGCCTGTCTGTCCAGCGAGCTGTAGCCTAAACTAGAGATAAAGTTCAAAATGCAAACCCAGATCTGACTGTTGCTGGGGCGCCTGGCCCGGCTGGGGCTTTGCGGCTCTGCTCTTCCCAGATATCCTTACCCGCTTTGGGCTGTAGATTTAGGATCAGTGGAGGGATGGACTCGCTTTCTTCGTCATCATCACCGTTGACTTTGCTGCCTGGCTTTGCGTGCCCCTGGCTGCAGCTGGCTCGGCTGGGCACCCACCTTGAGTTCAGCCTCTCCAGCTCTGTTGGCCCCAGACCAGGGGGGTAAATTGGGCTGGGGGTTGTTGTTGCTGCATGCTTCTCATGCTGGAACAGGCTAAATCTGTGTAACAGCAGCTTGGGACTCTGCGCTGTGCCTGTCCCAAGGGCTGCAGCACCTCTGGGCTTCCTATGGGCTCACATGGGTGGGAGCATCTTCTACCGAGAGCCAGAAACGGAGCGGTGCTCTCCCCGTCCACTCTCCTCCCGGCATCTCCGGCCCTGGTGCGCGGCACCGAGCTAGGACAGCCTCTCGGAAGGCTTCTTGGACCTCCTGCCAAATGTGTGTTTTCAGGGAAGTGCGGCTGGAACGCAAACTGGGGCTGCTGTGGAAATTTGGCAGCATGTCCTGTCAGCCTGCAATTCCAGTAGCCACAGCTCATCGCTTCTTGCGCCCATAGGTGCAAGCGGGAGCCGGGTCTGAGCAGTGCTGCTCGGCCACGGGGACGGCATCCCGGGTGTCTTGGCTGGGCTGGGGGGAAAGCAGATACAATCAGATCAACCCCCCCTGAAAAATATGCACGTTATCCTCAGCCTAAGTTAACAAAAATAATAAATAAAATAAAAAGCAAAGGGGAGATGGTCTGGTAACAGGGATGTTGTTTTATTTTCAGTGGTAAGGACGGCCTTATTGCATCTAAAATATAATTTTAACGTTCTATTTCCACTAGTTTTAGCAAAAGGGCAGGGGCTGTGCTCGCTCACAGGCTGTGGGTGTCAGTGACCTGTTGCCAGCAGCGTGCTGGCTCCCACGGCCCCGCAGCTCCCGTAACTGCTGCTTTCGGGTACGGATGGGCTGCCGGAGCCATCGTTGCCGGTAACAGCCTCCGGCCAGCCCGCTCTCCTCCAGGCTCTGGTGTGTCTCTCTCTTCCTCTTCAGCCATTTCGCAACCTCGCTGCCCGTTGCGCTGGGCAGGTCGCTGAGCAAACCTGGGTGGCTCTTGCGTAAGTGGCGGTGCCGCGGCGTTAGGAAGGGCTGGCCAGGAAGTTTGAACCCGGGTTATCAACTGGAAGTCAGCAGAGCTGCGAATCCGGTGTTTTCAGGTGGGTGCCTCCCGTGCCGCCGGCAGGGCAGCGTCAGTGTGGGGACACGGCTGTTCTGGGCAGCCTGGGGGCATTGCAGCCCTTGGCCGGGCACCTGGCCCGGCTGCTGCAGGGGACACCTTCCCCCTTGCTGGCCCAGGAGCTTGTGGAGGCCTTTGCTTTTGTCCCTGGTGCTTTTCCCCGCAAGGAACAACCCTGTTCCTTGCTCTGCGTCTGGGCTGGAGCAGGGCTGCCAACACCTCCCTCTCCATCTCCGTTCCCACCCTGCCAATTCCACGTTGGGGTTGAAACTCCCAGAATCTTCTGTTGTAAGGAAGAGTTGCTGATAAAGAACAACCCTGCCGTGATGCGCGATGTGCCGTGGGTGGTGGGATTCAGCAGGGAATTACTCCAGGTCCTGGAGGATCTTTGGAAGTGTCCCGGTGCTCCTATTCCCCAGCTCCTTGCTGCTGGAGGAGACGGCCAGCCTGGCCTCGGGTGCCTGTCGTTAGGGATGCAAATGCTGGGCTGATGAAGCCTGGGTGAGTAAGATGCTGAGGAGTTTATGAATGGATTCAAACGTGGTCTCTGCGTGCTGCTGACAGCTCTGGCACCTCCCGGCCGGTCGTGGGGCACGAGGGCTGGGAGCTGGAGCTGCTCCCCAGGAGCTTCGGAGCAGGTCTGTGCCTCGTGCGCCCTGGAGTTCACGGAAGACGATGTTTTCTGTGTGCCTCAGCGTGCGGTGCTTTTGGCTGATATTCTGGGCTTCACCTTGAGGAACAGCAGGGTGAGGGGCTCGAGCCTCTCTGCAGGGTCCGGCTAACCAGGGCAAGGAGAGTTTTCTGGCTGTTCTCAGTGTTAACTCAGTTTTGCCAGATTCTGGCACAGGACAGCCTGTGCTGGGCAGGTCACACGCCTCTGGCTTTTACCAAAACATTCCTTTCACACTTCTTTCTCCCCAAAGACTGCACTGAAGCAACCAGGCAAACGTCACTGGAAGGAGGGTTCAGCTGGGATGCAGTGATGCCTCAAGGGTTTTAGTGACTTGACTCCTAACCAGCAGTGAACATCTGGATCTTGTACCCACCTTGAATCCAAACCATGCCGGCAGCCCTGGAAAGAGCTGTAAACTTCGCTGTGGGAGAGATGGGGGTAACTTGTTGTGGGTGCTGCTCATATTGGGATTAAGTCTCCAATTTAGTCTCCAAGACTTAATTCCTCTCTCTTGCGTAGGAAACGGAGGCTCCGCTGGCTTGAGGTTGCTCAGGCTTTGCAGGGCCACATGGGCACCAGCACTGCTGCGTACCAGTGTGCACCAGTCTGCCGCAGGGTTTGCACTGGGAAAAGCGGGGGCTGCTGGAGCCCTCGGGTGGGCGGCTGGCCGAGCTGCACAAAAGCTGGCCTGTCTGCTCTTTGGCATCCCCCAGCCCTAAGCTCTTTTCCTGAATAAGTGGGATTGAAACAGCTTAAATTCATACAAAGCAGGACGCAGGAGCCCCATGCCAGCCTGGAGGGAGCAGCTTCCCCCTGCCCACCCTGTGCCCTGGGGCTGCCTCTGCTCCCCCGGCCCCGGTTAACGCTGCAGGATGAGCCGGTGTCTGTAACGCTGTCTGTCGGGGGAGCTTTCTTTTCAAAGGCTGGGTATGGCAATACCCGAGGTGAACAGCCTGGCCTGCCAGAGGAGCAGCAGTCGCTGCAGGGGTGGGTTTTGTTGTTAGTTTGTTTAAATGTCCCTGCTTTTATCCTCTTAGCCCTTTGCTGTTCCAATCTAACAGGCAAAACGTGTGCAACGTGCTGCCCTTGCTGTCTGTTGTATTTGGTAAGAAGTCAAGGACCCTGCTGGTAAACGCTGGCTGGCACTGGGGTACTGGGCATCCATGGGAGCATCAGTGAGTCTTTCCCAGAGCACCTGTGCGGTTGCTGTAGATTGAAAAGATGCAAAAGTATAAAACCTCCGCTGTCGATCCCTTGTGTTGGGCAGGACCACTTCACGGGAGATACCGGTGCTCCCCTCTTGGTAACAGGGAGGGGGTTCAGCTTTCTCCTCCGATGGTGTTTGCAGAAGCGTGTGCGCCCGGGCGCTTGGTGATGGGCTTTGCACACTTGTTGGCTGAGGTGTTTTGAGGTTACGATGCTGACCGGGATGCTGGTGGTCTGGGCTCCATCCAGGCTTCACCAAACCTCCCGGGCTCTGGGGCTGCGCGGCTGCTGCCAACAGGTGCCGCGGAGGCTCTCGGGGCTGCCGAAAGCCTGGAGGGAGCTAATAATAGTCACCGTGTCCTGGGAGCTTTAATGAGGTGCCAGCAGGATGCAAAGAAGGGCTTTTTAAAAATAGAAACGCAACTGTGTTTTCCTCTTGGCTGAAGGAGTCTCTGGATGACTGGTGCGGAGGGAAGAGGGGCTGGCGGAGGAGGACCACCCTGCTCAGCCCCTTGGGCTTGCAGGGTGGCAGGAGGCTCTCGGCCCTTCATTGCGTTGCTTCAGCCTCCAGGATTTCCCCTAAAACACTAATTGCTGTGGTGGGAAAAGCGGGAGCGTGTGACCGTAGGTAGTGCTGCAGCTCGGGTCTGGAGTGTTGCTTGGCTCTTAACCCGGGTGGGTGCACTGCAGGCTGGGGGGGACGACACACCAGCTCCTCTGCAGGTGCTGGTAGGAGCTGGGGCTGTGCAGTGGCTGTGCGGTGGGAGGAGGAGGAGGAGGAGGAGGAGAACAGCCTGCGATGCAGGGACAGCCTTGCTGGGGCAGGGTGGTTGCAGTGAGAGCCATGAGCAGCCCTGGCTCCCCGTGAGCTGCTCTGCCTGGGGGTGTCTGGGGGAGGTGGCAGAGGAGAGGGTAGTAGGTGATGCGCAGCTCAACCACTCTTCATCACCCAGTGGGGTGCAATCCTCCCCTTTCCCTCTGCCCCTTCGTTAGCATCCCTTGTCATTACACGCCTTGCTGTGGGTCGGCTGCAGCAGCCCCTCTCCCTGCCCCACATGAGTTGGAGCATCATCTCCCCTGTGCATCCCCGGGGGTGGGCTCCCCTGTGCATCCCCGGGGGTGGGCTTGTGCATCCCCGGGGGTGGGCTTATGCGTCCACCTGCATCAGAGCTGATCGTGTTGGAGGTTTTTTATCTCTCGTGCCATGTGAGAGGTGGAGGGAGCAGCACCAGGCGGAGGGCGGGCGGTGGTCGCAGGGCCCTTGCCGAGCGCCTGGGCAGACAAAGGCGTGTTATGAGATCCCTGTGTCGCTCCTGTCCTGGCCATCCCCTGTGCACAACAAGCTCTGCCGTCAACAAAAGCGGCGGCCACCCGGTGCGGGAGCTCTTTACCTCACATGGGGAAGAGCCGCAGTCGCAGCCCCGAGGCCCTGGCAGCCTCAAACCCCTTTGGACATCGTGCCGGGGGCGCACCATGCAGGAGCACGATGCCAACCCCTTAGACTGGCTCTGCTTGGGTGCCTCCGAGGTTTCATCCCAGCTGTTAGGGGGATGCTCCTCTCTGCAGCCCTGCAGGGATCTCCCGGCAAAGGCAGAGCTGCTGCCGGCGGGGCACCACTGGGCTGCGCATCCCTGGCATCAGATCAGGAAGGTATTTGCTGTGCCCTGGTGTTGACAAAGCCCGTGATGAGGGTGAAACTCTATTAAATAAACGGCTGGGGGAAGGACAGAATGATGCAAAACGTGCTGTCGTCACCAAGCTTCGAGGGTGTGTAAACAAAACCTTCCTTAGTCTTGGCATGGGTGGAAGAAACGCATCCCGAGGCTGTACCGCTTCCAGCGCCGGGGATGGAGGGTGCCCTGAGAGCAGTTGGCCTTGGTGTGACTTTGTGTTTTGGTTTGGTTTTTTTCCCTCTTTAAATATATATATATATGTATGTATGTTTCAATATATATTTAATTTCACTGCCCTAATTGCTGTGTTGAAAGGCAGCAGGCAGGATCGCTGTGCTGGGAGGGGGTGGCAGCCACCCGTCTGTCCCACAGGGTGCCCTGCCCATGGGTCGGGCCCCGAGAAACTTCATTTTTGTGCAAAGCACGAGCCCAGGAGCTGCCGGGAAGCGGTGGATGCTTGTGGGGCTTCTGGCAGGGCTTCCCGGCTCCTCCGCTTGCAGGCGTGGGTCTGGGTGGTCTGAGCCTCTCCCCTAAATCACTTCCAGTGCACTAAGGAAGGTGGGCACGTCCAAAAATAAAAGCAGTTCTGGGGTGTCAATGTGGGGAATCACCCCGAAGCTGCCCCTGGGGTTGGAGGTAGTGGTGGGGTTGGGGTCCCCAAGGTTGCAGCGAGGCTGGTGGAGAGCAAGGCACCCATAAGGATGCTCCGGGTGCTGTCTGTGGGCTGCGTGGCGGAGGCTGAGCTGGTCCGTCCGTCTGCACGTGTGAGGGAAAGCCCCCGGCTGCGGGCAGGGGGCTGGCAGAGACGGCCCTGCCAGCACCGTGATAAGGTGTTTTTTTTTTCAAGCTGTGCCTGTGGGAGGGAAGTGCAGGGGACATGGGTCAGCGCTGAGTTAATGGTTGACATTAGTGTTTACTTCTGTATTAATCACACCTGCGAATATCAACCACTTCCTATCGTAAAAGCACATATGTGCCCCTTTCTGTTCACGAGCTCGGCAGCTCCGCTAGGAAATCTGGCAGGGGATGGGGCTTGGGGAGGAGGAGGAGCTGACCCCAGCCCAGAAGCTTTGCGAAGAGGTGGGAGTAAAGGGGTTGTGCGTGGAGCAGATCCGCTGGTTGCAGCCATGTCTCACATGAAGACATCCGCCCCTCCCGTGGCTTCTCATTTTCCTTTCGCTTTGTAAAAGGCCCCGGTGGCTGCGGCGTGTCCCTGGCGGGGGCTGCAGTACAGGCATGTGGGATGCACTGGTTTGGTTTGCAGAGGGGTCTCTGAGCATCACCCGCTTTGGTTTGCAGAGGGGTCTCTGAGCATCACCCCCCCCTGCAGCATCTCCATCCAGAGCTGGGCTGCAGCTTCTCCCAGCCCCGAGTCCTTTCCCTGCTCAGACCTGGTGTCCTGGTGGCTCCTGGTGGGAAGTGACATCTTGGGTGACTGTAGGAAGGGATGGGCTGGGTTGGGGCATTTTGGCCATCATGTCCCCCTTTGTCCCTGTTGGATTCACAGGGGGGTCCTGGAGGTCCTGGCCAGGGGGGTGGCTCCATCGCTCCAGCCAGATCTGCTCCCTGGGACCTCCTGGGCATCCCTCTGCGAGCAGGACGTGGGAGCCTTGCTGGCCGTGGCTAGTGCCTGGCTCACCTGGGCTACTAACACCAGCCCCGGAGCCTCCTGAGAGAAGGAGCGGTGAGTCACTAAAACCTGGTGCTGCTTCTGGTGTGCAGGGAGAAGAGGATGATCCCAAAACAAAAACCTGGGACTGAATGAGCCCTTAATTTTGTTTTTCTCAGATATGTGAAGCTGAAACTCTTTATTTCTGTTCATTAAGCACCAGCTCCAGCCTGCTGCTGGTGCCGTGAGTCAGCGTGGGTGCTTCGTGCTGCCGCCTTGTTGCCATTTACCTGCTTTGACTTTTTCCCATGAGTTTTGCAGCCCCCTCCTAGCTCCCCACCTCCTCCTCCACCCTCACCCCCCATGTCCCCACCACACTGGTGGCCCTTCCCTCAGCACCCAGGGCACTGCCTCTGAGTACCCGCTTTGGTTCGTTTCTTTGAAATCAACGTGCCAAGAATAATTGTGTTGCTGGTAAATGGGCTCTGCAGAACGGGGCTGGCTGGGGGGCAGCACCCCAATTGCACGGGGGGCACAGGCCCCTGGCAGGTGGCTCTTATTTAAGCCCCAGCCTTTCTTCTGCTCTTCGCCTTTGTGTGCCTGGAGAGGCTTTTGTTGCAGCCTGAAAAGGCTGAATAGCTGCTGCATCTGTCGCGGGGAAGCGCGGGGAAATGCTCAGCAGATGCCCTGGGCAGCAGGGGGGGGTGGGGGCTGTAGGGCAGGGGGTCTCGAGCATCCCGTCGTGGGCATGGACTCCCGTGGGAGCCGTGGGCAGGGGAGCTGGCAGCACGCAGGGCACAGAGGGTTGTGCAACCATTGCAGGCGAGCGGTGCGGCGGGTCTCCTTGTGCAAGTGCGGTGCAAGAGCCGCCTCTTCCCTCGCCCCGTTTCCATCCTCTGCCCTGTTGCAAAATCGCCCGCAGGAGCAGGGATGAGGCTGCCTGCTCCGACATCTGCCTCTGCGAGCGTGCTGGCTGCTGCTGGCAGGGGTTTTAGCTCACCCCTTGCCCATGCAGCCTCTTCGTGCCTGGCTTGTTGCTCATCTTGGGCCACACGGTGGGAAAGCTTTCCCCGCGCTCGCTGCGATGGCTCTGGGTCTTCCTCCAAGCGCTCCGATAATTCAGGCTCGGAGAATGCAGCCAAGCAGCTCGAGCATGTGTGTCAGTTCGTGTTTGCTCGGCCTGAATTGCATCTCCAGTCTTGCTCTGTGTGTAGCTCTTTCTAATCTGAATAATTCTCTCTTACTGGGATGCTTTTTCCAACCTCTCCATCTTCCCCGAGGGAAGTAAATGTGGAGGATGACCTTGACCTTTTGTTCATGGCAGTGGGGCATGAAGCCACTGATGCCTGGAGCCGGCTGTGCTCGTGTCCTTCCCAAACAGCCAAAGCCTCAGCGGCTGCCCGGGCACCACTGGCACCACCAGCATCCCTCCAGGTGGGTGATGCTATCCTGCCTTGCAAACCGGGAGGCTTGGGTGAAGCCATCTCATCCAGGAGCAGCAGCCACCCTTCTAAATAGCACCTAAATGGCAGGCTGGGGCACGCTGCGTGCAGGACGCTGCAGGACCCATGCGCGGCTCCTCCTCCAGGCACGTCACCTCTCCTCTCTGCCTTTCCCCGGGCAAAACAAACGTGAGGATGAGGCTTTTGCCTGGTCTCTTGGGGCTCAAAGCTCTTCAGGCAGGGACTGTGTGGCTCTGTGTGCGTGTGTGGAGCAGAACTGATCCCCAGCTGGGGGAGTCCCATCCCTCGGTGGCACTCGTGGTGGGGGTGGGCTTAACGGAAAGGTTTGTGTAGGAGCCGCGGTGACGTGGGGGCGATTTCCTGAGCTGCACGTTACTGCATTGTGATTGAACTATGAATTCCCTTGCGTTTGATAACGTAATTCCTCTTAGGGGCTTTGGGACTCGTGCTTTTATTTCCCTTCTATAGTTCATAAACAGCGAAAGTGGAACGAAGCTTTGCCGCTTCTGTGCCCCTTCTGCTGCTTGTCCCCTCCGAACCATCTCAGCAGAGATGCTGGGGCAGCTTCGGGGTGGTTGCCTGGGGGCTCCCCACATGTGCTGGCATTAGAGGCAGTTGACAGACACAGGGAGGTGATTGATCAGTTTAATCCAGGTCCCCTGGCACTGTGCCTCGTGGGGTGGGCACTGGGGACCGGTGGCAGGGGGCCATGGGGCTTTGCCTTCCCGGTGCTGTGAGGTGGGAACAGCATGTGCGAAGCATCCAGCGCTGGCTCCACAAATGTGTGAAGCAGCTGATGCCAGCTGGCAACTGGGGCTCGTGGAAAGATTAGAAGAGGCAAATCCTTTGAAGAGAAATCCTTTTGCTTTATTAGGAAAAAGTGCTATTTGCCCCATGCTAGCCCAGTCAGGGGAACCCAGAGTGTGCAGTACAGGCAGGGGGACCTCTGCTTTGCTTCTGGGCTGAAAACTTGGGAGGATGACAGCCTGCCTGTCTTCCCTGTAGGTTTATTTTTATTGCAACTTAAGAAGAGTTTATTTTAACCCCCGTGGTGCAGGCAGGTCCTGAGGGGAGCCCCTCGGGTTGGCGTGGGCACACTCCTGTGGGTCCCGTTGCAGGAGGCTGTTGGAGGGGCAGCTGCCGCAGAGGTGAGGCGTGCAGCCTGTGCTGCTTTGCTGGAAACCGAGGGGAATTGGGTGTGATCAAAATACACACAGAAATAAAAATACCCTGCCTGCAAGAGCAGCTGGGGCGCCCAGGGTGAGTGGGGAGCCAGTGCAAAGAGGAGCAGCCCAGGAAAATGAACAGCTTGCCATGCTGGTATGCGCCTGATCCTCAGTTTTCATGGAAATTGCCCATGGGAGGTGGGTTTCCCTTTGCGAGCTCTTGCACAGGGATATTTTGCCGATCTGAGCGATGGCAGCGAGTTCTCGTGTCTCGCCGAGGGGCAGTACCGTTCGGGGCTGCAGTGGCACTCACGGCGAGTAGCAGCAGGACTGGGACGGGGTCGTTTGGGACCTCCTGCCGAGCCAGCGGAGGAGGGAGCTTCCTTTGCGAACCCACCGTGATTCACGATTCACAATTCACGGCACATCATCCCGGGAGGAGGCGGCGAGACTGCATCAGCGGTGCGTGAGGACACACGTGGGTGAGGGAACGGGAGCGCGGGCGGCTCCAGCTCCCTTGTTTTCTCCAGCATCTTCCTTCCTTCCCCGTGCCCACCTGTGCTCGGCGTGAGATGACGGGGGATGAGATGCAGCTCGCCGTGCTGCCGAGCAAACGGGACAGAGCCCCCAGCCCGTTCTTTTCTGCTGAAGCTCGTTCCCGGTGGCAGCGGGGAGCAGCCCTGGTCCTTGCACTGTGGAGGCAGCTTGCGGCGGCGTTTGGGTTTGCTGGGTGGGTGCCATCCCCCTGCAGACACCCCGCCGAGCTGTTTTGTTTTCTGTTTTGTTTTCAGCATCGGCTTCCAGGGTTTGTCTTACAGAGGTGGTGAAAATC
>JAVJGJ010000035.1:5269516-5288987 GCA_035590215.1 Microhierax caerulescens
GGCGGGGCCCGGGTGGGGGGGGGGGGGGTAAGGGCACTGGGTGCTGCGATGCTGAGCAGCTCCGCCAGCCTGTGTGCTGGGGAGAGGCTGGAACTCTGAATGAGGCTTTTTTCTTTTCACACTTCTTGCAGCAGAAATGCTCTGAAACTACAAGTAATTTGGCAAGAGGAAGGAGTTGACCAGAACTGAATTTGTGATGGTGCCGATTTCCTCCTTGGTAGCTCCAGCTGGCACGTAACACCCCTGCAATCTCTGTACACCTGTACTGAAGTCACCTGGTTCATCCTGGCCTCTGCTTGACTTAAGAGAAGAAATGGCTGATTTCAAGTAGAAGCTGAAGATGAGCCGCCAAGATAAAGAGCAATGAGTATGCGTGTGAGAGGCTCTCTTGCTAATTCTTTCTGAAAATACTTCAAGCTTAACTGGAAAGCAGGAGTGGTGATGCAGCCAACGCAATCCCACATCCACCCTCTGGATCTGGTGATGACTGTCAGTGCCCTTGGGTGACAATGACAAACAGAGGCTGCTCCGGTGTCATTGCCTTGGCAGTGCAGGCACACGTGCTTCCCTGCAGCCCGGCCCGAGGGCTTCCACCAAAATGTGTCTCAGCGTCCCGTTGTCCTGCAGCAGCAGGCTCCTTGGCCATCGCTCCTACTCCTTCCCAGAACCAGGACCCCCAGCTGAACACCCTCCCCGGTGCCTTCTCATACAGTCCTCCTCCAAAGTGTTCTCCTGGCACCCTGGGCTTGCCTTCAGCCGTGGAGAAATGTCACAGGGCATCCTGACCCTAACCCAAGGTGAGACGGCAAAGGGCATCCCTGGGCCTCAAAGGCTGTATTTTGTAGCTCTAGACGCAGAAGATGCCTGGGTCCATGCAAAATGACAGAAGCAGCATGCAGGTTCCTTCCTGAGGCTTCCCACCATCCAGGCCTTGCCTCTGAACCTCATTTAAGGTCTTCTGGGAGTGTTCAGGACTCTTGTCCTCTTGTGCATTTGGCTTATGACTTTGCTGCCTCTTCCCGTGCTGTGCCCTGCGCTGGCTTCGCCCTTGCTCCCGTGACGCTGGCTTTGGTTGAGCCACGTCCTAGAAGCCTCCTGCCATGGCTCGGACTCAGGTTTTGGGCAGGATCATCTCCACAGCTGGTATCTGGAGCAGGCTGAGAACACAGCTCGGTCTGCAGGGAGCCCCAGCTGAGGGGGTGCTCGCTCCCACAGCCCTCCCCCCCCTCCCTGCGCTGCCCCCCCCATCGGATGGGCATCATCTCGCAGGTATCCAACTGCATCCTGTGCTGTGCAGATGCTGAAGAAGGGATGTGGTTTGTGCCAATGGTTGTGCCTCGGTTTGGAGCTGAAGCTGCAGAATTCAACTTGAATTTTGACTTAAGGTAACCTTTTTGCATCCTCGTTCACCACGTAATCCATGTACGTACGTGATGTGACGTAGCCGCTCAACACTTCACACAAAATCAAGGGACTGTACGTGTGAGCTGCTGACTCTGAAGGAATATTTGAAAGATTTACCACAACATTTTTAATTTTTAGTAGTTAGTAGGAAAATAAACCCTCTCTCCTCACCCCACCTTCTTATTTTTAGTAGCAAACTTCCTGCTAAGGAAAAAATAATATGTATTTCTCACTATCGGAGGGATTGGTTTTGATCAAAAGTCTGGCTCTGCTCCAGGTAGATCATCAGTGTTTGCTGCTACCTGAGAGATGAATCACGACGATCTCCATTTCCTAGTCTGTCGATGTGAGCAGTAGCTGCTGCTCTTGCAAGGGCAGAGGGGAGGCCCAGGGAGCTGGCAGCGCTGCATCTCCCCCTCCTCGGGCCGGGGCTGTAGCGGCCGTTTGCTGCACTCCCACAGGCTTGGTCAACCCTGGACAACCCCAGAGGGACAAGCTGTCCTCGGGGCCCGCGTGGATGCGTGGGACAGGAAGACACGTTGTGCAATTGAGACTAGAGGAGCACTAAGCAGTTGGGCACAGTTGCTATTTTGCTAGTGCCCTTAGTTTTCTAATGACAAGGATTATGACTGAGAGTAGATGTTTTTGCACCCGTATCGGTACTTGCCAGCCTGCTGTAAATCTAGTGGAAGCTAACTGCCATCTCCTGTTGGCCAAGTAGGCTTTGACTTAGGTTGCATTTCAGTCCTAGGTTGGTTTGGACCCCAGGGACAAATTGTACTGGTAAGCTGTACAATTTGAAAAGCAAAACTTGCTGTGAAATAGCAGATGATGATTGTGTTTTTCTAAGAATCGGGATCAGGTGCACCAGAGGGTCATCAGGATTTCCTGCTGTGGAGCTTGGGATGAGCCATGCTTTTTTTGCTGAATTAAGCTGAAATGCTTAATGCTCAAAAATGCCAGACTCATAAAGGACCCGTTAGCATCAGGCTTGCTTGAACCCAGGGTTAGAACAATCCTGCTGTAGGGCTGCTGGTGCTGACTGTAAAATGACAGGCAGTGGTGGCTGATGATTTAAACCCAGCTGTAAAAGTAAGGTGCTCAGGAACAAAACGTACTTTTCACTACTAACAGTAAGATGTTCTCCAGAACTTGTCCTATTAGGCTAGAACAGGTCCACAGGAATCCTGCTCTGGACTTTTGCAGCACCTTTTCCAGCCAGGAAAGGCAAAGCCGTTCCTCACTGCTCTGAGAGTCAGAGCAACTCTGGCTGACCCAGCAGTGGGAAGCTGGAGCAGGTTATGGAGAGGGTGTGTGAGATGTGCCGATCGCAGCAGCTGGGGTCAGCATTGCAAAAGATTCAGGAAATGAAGTTTCAGCTCAGGGAAAAAGCAAATCGGCACTGCTGCCAGGAAAGGAACCTTGTAGTCCAGCTCCATTGTCTGGAGCAAAACCAACTATTTTTTTGCTTCAGGGTGTGATGAAATGGTGGAGAGACCCTGCCAAGAGGCAAAAGGCAACGGATTACAGAAGGCAGAGGCAGAAAATGAGAACTGGCTGGGTTAAACCACTGAATTGCCACCCCTACCCAACTGTTCTCTCCCTGCGTTGGAGGCTGGAATCTCCATCTCCTCTTCCATCAGAAAGCCCAAGGAAGCACTCCGATTTAAGCATCCAAAGAGCCAGCATGGATGGGAACCAACTCAACAAATTCCCTTCCTTCCTCTGCATCACCATCTAATAACCCCAAGAGTGAGTCGGTGCATCTGTACCACACTCACAAACCGACAGATCGCCCGTTGGGATGAGACCCCAAAATGCCACGAGGTTCACGCATGTCTGTGGCATCACGTTGTCAGCCTGCTGCTTCGCGCTCCGACAGGCGACTTGTGAACCACCTTGGGGCTGAGTTTCAATATCAGGACCCGAATCCTCCCCGAAGCCTCAGGATGTATCAGGATAAAGCGATTTAGCGCAAGGGAGGAAAGCAAGCGGCTGCTGTTCCTGTTAGGTGGCTGCTTCTCCAGCCTGCCGCGGGTCTCTGTATTGCCGAGGGTAACCAGCCCTTAGTCATTGTGAAACCGCCTGCGTGCGGAGGAGATGCAGACGGAAGGTGCTCGGCTCCTTGGCGGGCGGTGGGGCGCGCTGGGGGCTCGGCTGGCGGCACAGCCCAGTGCGCCCCATGGGAAAGGAGCTTCGCTGAAAGCAGGCACCTTTCTGAGAACCGCTTGTTCGCTCCCAAATGTCTCCGCGGTCTCACACAACCCCCGTTCACCAGCTGCGGGTACAACCAGAGGAATCGCTTGGCTTTGCTTACCCCATAGTCTCTTTTGTCAGTTCTCTTTGTAATTCACTCTCTGTTCTCAACAGCATCCGTGGCAGCAGCAGAAGTGGTACAATGCTTCCTCCAGGTTTGTGCATCTCCTCCACCTGCCTCAGATGCATCCTGCTGGGTTGCTCATCTGCACGTGTATAACCCAGAGGTTCGGTGATGGGGAGCGTGGGCTGCAGCCCTGGGGCTGCTCAGCTCCGGCTTCCCATCGCTGTGCTGGTGCTGCACCGGGAGAGAGATGTGGGTGGCTCCTGAAGCTCTGCACTGGGATGCTGGACCCTTACTGGTGAAGCAGGGTGGCAATGGCTGGGGACAGGGCCTGGCCCACCATCAGGGTGCTTGTTTGTTTTTCGGGGTTCTTCTTGGCAGGGAGCATGTTTTAACCTACACTGCTTTTTTATGATTTGCCTTGCATCTTCCCGTGCTAGAAGTAGATGATTTTGTGGCAGGAACCTGCAGAGCTCAGGGAAGGGCTAGGGCGAACTGCTGCGCAGTGCTAGCGAAGAAACATGGAAGTCGTGGCAGGTGGTGAAATCCTTCCTCCCAAATAATCTGCCCTTGAACTTCAAAGGTTGCAGAAAACTGATGGCTGGGCTTTGGCAGGGGACAAAGTGACAGTTGTTTGTCTTCCTCGAGGAGTGAGGTCTCTTCCTATATAACCTATAGCTCTGCGGGGCTCCCACACTGCTGCATGCAGCACCCTGGGCTCTGTCCCCAGCGAGGGGCACGGGCAGGGCTGATGCTGCCAGAACCTGCCTGCACTTACTGAGCAACTGTTGTTGCTCCTTGAAAGCAAGAGCACCCACTCAGCAGCCTCGCGCGTGGTCCCTGTGGGAGCACCGCTTGCCACCCCTACTGATGCTGAGACCAAAAAGGCTCCTGGCAACGCCGAGAGCGGGGTCAGGGCAGCCCCACGTGTGCCAGACCCCACACCACGGTGCAAAACACACCGCCCCTGCGTGCCTCTTGCTATGAGACAGCCGGAGCTGCTGCTCCTCCACACCACGGGTAACGCCAGGGCACAGATGAATAGGTGTGGGGCTCACATGTCACTTGCTGAACTGCTGGGAGCGCAGCCCCACGGGGAAGGGTGGGATGCACTGGTGCCCCCCTGGGTTCGAAGGGATGCTCAGGGCTGGTGTCCTGCCCCCCAGCTATGCCCCAGTGGCTCCACGGGATGCTGGCCCCAGGAGATGGAGATGAACCCTCCCCAGAAACCGGGCCCCCAAGCACCGAAATTGTGGCTGTGGCGAGCGAGGTGCTGGTGGCATCACGCCCCTGGCTTTAGTAATCCTGTGCCCTCTCGTACCCGGTATTAGGCTCTCGCCACCCAGGCGCAGCCGAGATAAGAAAGTGGCCGGCTGTGAAGCCAGGGCTGTGCCCGCTTCCCCTGCCCCCCTTGGGTAAGGCGTGCGCCCCGCCGGGGCATGCTGCCCTACTCTGCCTGCTCCACCTGACCTCCTTCATGACAAAAGCCCCAGTTTCAGTCACACGCTGCTAAAATCTAGGGCGCGGAGAGGCACGAGCTGCGTGGGGCTGAGCGGTGCCACCGGTTAAATAACAGGCATTAACTGTAACCACAACCCAAATCAAGAAAGTTCTGAAAGCTTTTGCAATGTAAAAATAGTTAAAACAGAGTTTACTTGGTTTGCTTTTTGCCTCTTTGGTGTTTAAGGTCCCTCATCTCATGAAAAGCCAGGTCCTTGAACATTGGAAAGCCTCCCTCCAGGAGGCTGAAGGGTTCCAGAGAAGGTGCTCGTCTTCCTCATGCTGGGACACGTTTTTTTTTTCTCCTGTCACAAGGAAGAGGCCAGTGGGGTTTTGTTCCTCATGCCCAGCCATGAGAGGAGCCGTCTGTGTGTGTCCTGCTGCGGTCAGGAGACAGTCCCACAGGTGCAGGTGGGACCAGCTCACCTGCCCTCCCCGCGCTGCCCAACAGGAGCCCATGGAGCAGCGACAGCCGGTACCTACTGCCCAGCGCCAGGTGCTTATGGCTTTCGGGAAAGTTTCTGCAGGGAAAAAAGAAAAAAAGCAGAAGAAACGGCTCCTTCAGGCAGCAGATGTTCATGTGTGTTGCCGCTTTTGGCATGTTCCGTATTTGAAGCGAAACTTCCTCACGTACCAGGGAGCAGCTGATGCTCGGGCACTTCTCCAGCCCTCAGGAGTTCTGTCTGCGTGTGCTTGTGTACGAGTTGCAGCAATGAAACTAAAGCACTTGTGAAACCACTAACTTTTTCCCTGTGCAAACCCGGCATCCACACTTTCTTCTCTCTGGCTGGGCGTTGCACCTTCCTGCGAGCTGGGATTCTTTCCAAAGGGGGTGGGTTGGGGGTGAGAAGTGGATGCAGTTAGTGACTGCCTGCACTGCAGCATCTTGCAAATGCCACGCTGCGGGCAGTGGGGACGACTGGCACCGCGCCTGCTCTGGTGCTCGCTGGCAGTGATTCACCCGCTGCGGCTCAGCCGGTTTCACCATGAAAACCCCTGCCTGCGTGGTGGCGTGGTTAGGCAAGCCTGGACTTTGCCGGCCACAGCGGTTTGTCTGTCCCTGTCTGCCGGTCCTGTGCCGCGGAGCCCGCTCAGGGCTCGCTGCCCCGCACCCGGCTGTCGGAAACACGGGGCTTCAGCCACAGCTGGAGCTTGGGTTGGGTGAGACCGGCCGGACTTTCTAAACAGGAAAATGGAATTTAGGTGTGGGTTTTGGTGTTACTCTCTGAAGGCAGCAGCACCAGTGGCGCTGGCCGATGGGGCATGCTGGGAGGCAGAAATGGGATTTTTTTACGTAGTATTGGCTGTGTTATGATGGGCTGGATTGGCCATGCTGTTCCCAGCAGGGTCGCTTCTGGCCTGATGGTGACTGCTCTTCGAGAGCAGTGCAACCACCCCTTGGGAACTGAAGGTCTGATAATCCTCCATTCTCTGTATTTAGACCAAATCCCCCATCCTTTTCCTCTAGGGTATAATATTTGAAACTTTATTGTATTTTTTTTTTAACTCCGGTAGTGACTTAACCACATGCAGCCCGCACCGTATGGGAATCTCCCCGGCACTAGCAGCACCCGGTTGTGGCGCAGCGTTTGGCCGGGTGAGGAGCTCAGCCTGGGTGGGCAGGCAGCCCCCCCAGCACAGGGCAGGTGAGTAACTCAGGCTCCCAGGTACCAGGCTGCTGAGCAGGCAGTGGGCTGAGCAATCCGGAAGAAGATACCCAGCCAGGAAACCATTTCCTTCTGTGGGATGAAAAAAACCAGAAAACCACCACCTCCGATCTATGTGACAGCCTTGTGCTGTTACTGTAACAGCCAGACTGACACCGAGATTCGCAGGAACTACATCAGCACTAAGCGATGGGGATAACGCACCGTGCTGGGGCACGCAGCTGCCCCGTTGCAGCAGCTTCAGGGTTGCAGGAGCAGCAGAAGGCTGCACGTGGAAGAGATGTGCAGGGGGACACTGTCCCGTTGCGTTTTGTGGAGGGGATGCTGGGGTCTTGTCACAGCAGAAGCAGCGTACCAGCTTTTGGCTCAGCTCATCCCACCTGCCGTATGCACAGAGCATCATGCTGCCATAGCAAAAGAGGGGGGTTCTGTCGTTTTTCCCCCCAAATGTTCACGTTTTTGGCATGCATTAGTTGACGTTGGGACCCAAGGGGGTCTGCAGAGCTGCTGCCAGGTCAGGGTGCAGGCTGGCGAGATGCTGCGAGCAGGGAGCTGGGTGATGCTGGTGCTGTGATTCTGGTATGAGGTAGGTATCGTGAGTCACCTAGATGACTTTAATGGTGTCTTGGGTCTCAGCTCTGCAGGCTGCCCTTGGGGGGGGGGGGTGTCCCTCTTTTTTTTTTAAGCGGCATGTCCTGACAGGGAGGCACTGCTGTGGACGGGGCTGGTCTAGCAATGGGAAAAGGCTGTTTGAGGGCACATTGAGCCAGAAATGAATCATGGCAACTGCTCCTCCACTGGAAACGTCATCTCTCTATGGTAGGTGCTGTCTTTGGTTGCCCAGACTGCTTCTGCTGGGATTTCCAGAACACCCTTCCTAAAACTTCTTGGAGATGATACAGACATGTCATGTTTTAACCCTGGCTGGTAACCAAGAACCACGCAGCTGCTTGCTCACTCCCCTGGCACCCAGGGGGGTGGGGAGGAGAATTGGAAAGGAATGTAAAACTCAAGGGTTGAGATAAGAACAGTTTAATAGGTAAAGCAAAAGCTGCGCATGCAGCCAAGGCAAAGCAAGGAATTAATTCCGCACTTCCCAGGGTCAGGCAGGTGCTCAGCCATCCCCTAGCAGGGCTCTAGCACGTGTAAGGGTTACTTGGGGAAGACAAATACCGTAATGCTGGGTGTCCCCCCCTTCCTTCTTCCCCCAGTTTATATACTCAGCGTGACGCCGTAGGGTATGGAATAGCCCTTTGGCCAGTTGGGTCAGCTGTCCTGGCTTGTCCCCTCCCCAGTCCCCATGTCCCCCCCCAGCCCTCTCGCTGGCAGGGCCCGAAAAACTGAAAAGTCCTTGACTTAGTATAAACATCACCCAGCAACAGCTAAACCCATGAGTCCTACCAACCTTGTTCTCACAGCAAATCCAACCCGCAGCACCGCGCCAGCTACTAAGAAGACAACGAACTCCATCCCAGCCGAAACGGGGACGGTGTGTTTAGCCAGAGGTGTGCCTGCGTGATTTTGCCCACCAGATCTGCATCACGACACAGACATGCCTGTGTTCTGGTGACAAATGGCATGGGCTTCTTCGCACGTGGCTTGCACGGCGATCTAGCACTACATGACCGCAAGCTCCTGCTCCTCGCTCCCCCCAGCGAACCCGTGCCCCTGGCTGGGAGCCCCTCGGCTCCTTTCTGCTGCCCCTCCAGATTCCCAGCCCAGTTTCGGAGGAGCGGAGCTGCATCTCCCTGCCGTGCTAGCTCCCCTCCCGCGCTGATGTCCCTGCCAGCAGGCAGCTGATCCATCCAGATTGCTGACTTGCTTCGCCTCCGCTTTCTTCTGATTCAGATGGCTTCTGTAGCATCAGGTAACTGGAAACCTTTGTACAGCAAGAGGCATCCCCTTTGCTTCTTTCCTGTGGTTACTTTAACCAGAGTGACTGAGCTTTACTGAAAAACTCACCACAGCTGAGCTGATGCTGCCCTTTTCTCCACACAGGACAGGGTCCTGGCACCCGTGTCACTCACGAGGGTCCTGGGGCTCCTGCCTCAACCTGGGAGCTCTTCCCTGCCTCTCTAGGGAAGAGAAGTTATGTAAAAGGGATGAAAATAGGTGCAGAAGGGTCAGGGGAGCGTGTGGACCAGCTCTGCCTGGGGTGAAGCTTTGAGCAGTGCAAGTTTTATTGAGATCACAGTCTCCTGGGGCAAATTCAGCAATTCCACTGACCAACACCAGACTGAAGTCTGGGCAGGAACAGGTGTCTAGAGATTATCGTACTACTTGATTTTTATTTTTTTTTTCCTAATGCAGTAAGGAAAGGAACCCCAGCTGCCAAGCAACACTGGAGCCTGCTGGACTTGCAAGATAAGGGCTAAGAGTGGTGAAAGCGAAAAGTGAAACAGGAACGTGGCCAGGTGAGTACCTGCCAGCAGCCGCCCCGGGCTGTCGGTGGGAGCTGGAGTTTGGAAACGGTGACACTGGTTGAATTCCAGGTTTATTAGTAACAGAGCTGTTAATTCCCACGTGTGTGCCAGCTCAGTTTTGTTCAGGATTCAGCTGCTGTGCGTACAGATCCACGTGCATAGGCACATAATCCCCAGCCTGAGGACAAGCAAGCGGTTCTGTTGTTAATTTATATTATTCGAGCTTTTAGCTAGTATCTACTATTGGATCTAGGATCGAGGCCACCTCTGACTGAGAGCAGAAGTGAAGTTAAAAACATCCCAGTAGATGCTGCCAGAGGCAGCAGTGCTCTCTCCTGTAAATCAGGGGAAGGGAGGCAGAGGGATGCTGAAGCCCTGGTGATTAACGATGATTTTTGGGCACATAATGAGTTATGTGACTGTACATGCTGCTCTGAAAAGGGCAATGGCTGAAACACTTGCTAGAGTTAGAGGCTGGAGTGACCCATGGAGTACCATGGGGCCGGTGTTTCTCTACTGTAAGAAATCACTGGCAGGTATTTTGTCAGAAATTTGCGTTTAAATGTGAGGACCTCAGGTCTTCTCACTTCTCTGGTCATTAATGCCTGCAAGGAACCCTGTGTCACCCAGCCTGGTGACACTGGGCACAGCATCTATGCACTGGTGCTGATTTACAACCCTGTTAACAACTTGCAAGAGCAGAACAGAGGCTGTATTCATTAGGAAGTCTTTATTAGCAAAAATAGAAGAATTCTTTTCATACAGATAAACATGCAAAAGTTGACACATTGACAGAAGCCGTGGCCAAGGCACGGTGCCCCCCGTCAGCGTGACCTCCCCAGGAGTGGAACCACTCTGGGCTCTTGCTGCAGTTCTGGGGCTGTCCTTGCTTCTCCTACAGCACCGAAATCCAGGCGTTTGGTGGAAAAACAAGTACGGAGTGGGCTCAGCAGGAGCGTAATGTGTCCTGGTAAGAAGCATAAATTAAATTTTACAGTGTTTGGCTGCCACACTGCCCTTGAGCCCACAGCACCTGAGTGCTTTCAGCAGGAGCGACGCACAGAGCAGCGTTCCTGCTTTGGGGCTGCCCTTGCTCTGGGATAACCAGTTCCCGTGCGGGCAGGCTGCCAGCAGGAATGCCCCTCTGTCACCATAAACGTACAAATAGAACAAATCAAGTATAAATAGCCTCTTTTCAGTGGTAACTTACAAAGCAAACAACAAACTGACAGTGTTTCATCATATTCATGCCCTAATACTTCTAAATATTAGAAGCGAATGCCTCTGGGTTTTGGCGTTCTCCTCTGGCTCAGCATCCAATATTGTCAGTGCTGCACGCAGCTTCATGTATTTGAATGCAAATTACCCATGCCACCTTAAAATGGTGGTTAATTAAATATCCTCTAACTTCTAAAAGAAAAAACAACAACAACAGAACCCAATCAAAGACTGGAAAACAGTAAGATTAACTTTAGAAAGTGCAGAGTGGCCGACCCAGCAGCTCTGGAAGTCATTAGCAACATTTAAGTCAAGTTCTATTAGAACCAAAGGTTTCATTCTTACTGCTATTTTTTTAAAATTTTTTTTTTCTTTAATCTGGACTAATATATAGGCTGAATTCTAGAGGTGGGGTTAACTGATCTGCTGCTTTACCATGATTGCACGTAGTTCACAGGAGTGCGGGTCCTCCCCCACATTGTTTTTCATGCATAGGAGAAAAAAATGCCCGTGGTTACATTTTACGATTATTTTGCTCAGTGCAAGGCCATGGAATAATTTTGAATATTTCAGAGCCTAGTTCCAGCTGCAGAACTTGTGACACAGACAGTGACATGGTTATACATAAAAACATTTGATTGCATAAATAAATAGAGGGGTAGAACATGAGGAGAGCTCTCATTTGCTTAAAATTAAACTTCTGTTGAACTCAGAGCTGGAATTGCTTCTGCTCAGGTGACCCTGCTCGGTGAAATTTGACTCAGGATAAGCTCTGCTCATTATCTGCCCCCCAGAAGAACCCTGCTATGAATAAAATAGCGCTACTAAAACCAGTATTAAAACATTGAACAATAAATAGTATTTACAAGCTCATCACACTTGTCTTCAAAACATATCGTAAACATAAACACTGAGGTATTAGAAGTAATAAATATTAAATTCAGTTGTTTAAACAGACCTTTTAAACACAATATTAATCTGGAAGTTATTGACCTGTAATTCTTGGCTTGAACCCTAAGATAACTTAAACTGTCGTGAGCTCTTGCAGCCTAAAGTGGAGTCTGAAACAACCAGCAGGATTTTGTGTGAAGGGTGCCGACCCGCAGGGGTTCTCACTTCCTTCTCCTCATCAGCAGGTACTCTTCGATGTAGTTGATGAAGATGTCAAACTCTCCCATGGCTTTGTAGATCCCATTCTCGTTCATCTGCAGGTGAAAGCAGAGCCCATTGAAGCCCGAGTGTGCGACGGACGTGATGGACACACTGTGCTCCCACCGACACCTCCAGCTTCTCTACCCACCCCTCTGGGGAGCCCGCGGCTGCTCCTCCAAGCATCGCTCTCTGGATTCCTCTGCCTTAGCTACTCATATAATTACAGATCTTTTCGGCTTCTGTTCTCTGTCCTTTTACAACTTTACAAGTTGAAGCCAGCAGCAAACTCTACTGGGACAGCAGGTCCCTCCCACCTCAGCGCAGCCACACGAGCGGTGCGTGACCTCACCTTACTGAATGTCTCCTTAATGTGCTTTATGGTTTTGCTCCTCTTCTCGCACGTGAAGAATCTGTGCTGCAAAAAGACAAGAGCGACGGCTTCAACCACACAGGTTTCCTTCCCGGGGTGTGTGGCAGCGGCTCTCCCCTCCTCCTGCCCCTCGTCACTGCCGCCCCACCAGTCTCCACCTTCCCCTTCCCCCCATGGGGCTCGCTGGGGCAGTACCTATGGCTGCTTTGCACCGTGCGCTGATGGAAGGAGCCTGGTGTGACCCCAGGCATGGATCCTGAGCTCTTTCCCAGCCCCGTGCCCCTTGCAGCCAGCCCTGGGTGAGGGCAGCCCTGCGGTGCGCCCTGCCCCAGGCAGGGTTTGTCCCGTCTGACTCAGCCTGCGGCAGGCGATGGGGTCACGGCCACCCCAGGCGTGGGTTCAGGAGGCATCAGCACCGAGCCGCGCTGCTCCAGCACCCAGGTAAGGGATGAACCCTCTGCCCTCCCGCCCCTTATCTCCTCAGACAGACTGTCAGCTGAGGCTGGCTGCAAATAAGTGAACAGAGCCTCTGAGCATCGTTATTTAACTGATGAAAGCCTGGAGAGCCAGGGCTAGGGGAGAGCCCATCCTCATGGGGTCTGCCAGCCCGCAGCCCTGCTCCTCCACACCACCCCCACACCCATGCTTCTGCTCCTGGGGACACCCAGCACCCACTCCCCACGCTGCTGCTGGTCTGGGACTGACCCTGCACTGATGTTATCCCCCACACCCCCCTACCCCGTGACTCTGAGCCCCACTCACACAGCGCCTCATTGTCGCCTTCAGGCTGAGCAGCAGGTTGCCCAGGTCGCCCATGCTCTGCTGGTGGTGCGTGCTGGTCCTCATGGCGCTGGGCAGCACCTCCTCCATGTAGAACCGCATCATCTCCGACACCGACTGGCAGCCGAAGCTCCCCTGGGGCGAGAGGAGGTAACCGCGTTGGGGCAGCCACCAGTGCTGGTGTGTGGGGGTGTTTTTAAAAACCAAAATCGTGCTGGTGGTTGGAGCACTTGCAATGACAGCGCTGCTGGCTGCGGCTGCAGTGTGGGGGGAACCATGCGTCAGCCCTGCCGCAGACACACGTGTCACTGCTGGGCTGGACAACTGACCTTGTGTGACATTGGGAAATGCCCTGATTTCCTATCTGCTTCCTTTCTTACAAAACACTGGCCAAAGGATGAAGAAGGATAAGGGACTTAGATGGGAGTTATCATTCTTACCTTAAATTCATCCAGCAGTTCAGAGCCGAGCAGCTGGATGCTGAGTTCGTCATCTTTCGATTGCTGTGGAAGGATGCCACGGAAACGTGAGTTTTTGGTCGGGCAGTGCCAAAACGGTCGTTCCGCTGCTTTGCATTTACGGTCTGGCTGAAGCAAAAAGAGCAGCCAGCCCACCCGCATGCACAGCGCGGTGCCGCCGTGCGCAGGAGTCACCACTGCTCCGGCTGGGGACCTTGCAGCGCAACCACCGCTCGGTCAAGGCAGCCAGGTAATGAAATCACAGACTTCCCTGCCCTTGATTTCGTTCCTGTGCAACTCCTGCAGAGGGTGTTTGTGTAAGAGCGCTGATGCAAACTGCACCCCTCCTCAGATGGCTGTCAAACTTAGGGCAGCCCTGGGGCGAGGTACAGCCCCCATTCCCCCCAATCTGTCTGCCCACCAGCTGCCCCGGGCAGGAGGGTTTAATCCCCCTGGTTTTGATGTCTCTGTAAGTCAGTGGGGGAGAAGGGATCTGCGGAGGGTGTTTGTTCTTGCGGCAGCCCTGTGGCACCATCAGCTCTGAGAACCCCGAGAGCTGCGGTGGGGTGGGCTGGCAACACCCAAAGCGTCACCCCACGGCACCGAGTTACTGAAAAGCTTTCCTGAGAGGTTAACAATATTCCTTCCCCACATCAACCGGGAGATCTACAGCAAGCTTGAAATCTAACGTCTTGGCTGCGTTCACTTGATAGTAAATGCAAGCCAGGACGTTCGCTTAAGATTGGATCTGGAGAACCGTCTTGTTTTATTGCTAAAACAACCTGATGTTAAAATAGCAGCAAAGATGTGACCAACCATCTCTACCAGTGCTGATGCACGAGGTGCTCTGAGTAGATCTCGTACTGCTTCCTCAGCAGCCCCGGGGTCCTGCTAGCAGCTGTGCAGAGCAGTGACCTCCCGCAGGCACCAAACCAAGCGCTAGTTGCTGCAGCGTTTCTCCAGTCATAAACCATCATGTTCAGGCTTTTGTGGTTGTTTCAAAGCAAAAGTCTGTAGCGAGAGATTTCCCTTTTCTTCCAGCATTGACTTCAGCGAGGCTGGACCTGGGTTGCCCTGCAGAAGGGATGATTTCCTTCCTACAAATTCAGTGAATAATTTCGTCTGCAGCATTCGGGGGGAAGGCTGGCCAGTCAGGCTCGCAAAGATTCATTATGAAATCTCAAGCTCATTGTGATTGAAACTAGGAAAAAAGCCTTTGCACCTTGTCTCTCAGTGAGCAATGAAACCCAGCTTCTCTTGCTCACCCCCATCAGCCCGTAACACAATACAGAACCAAATCGTTTCTGCCAAGAGGAAGCTGTCTTCCTCATCCAAATCACTGAACTTTGCAAAAAAGTTCAAAAACCCAAACCAAAACCAAAATAAAAAAAAAGTAAAACGAGAAGGAGAAGAGACTAGCAGGGTTATACTTACAAAATAATCCTTAATTTCCTCAAACTTCATCCTCAGCTCTTTGAGCTTTGCAGGCAGGAGCTCCGAGAAGTGGAGGCAGCTGGGCTCGGTGGGCGAGCACCTGGCAGGCAGGGCGCTGGCAGCCAGGAGCAGCAAGAGCAGGGCTGGGCAGGTTTGCATGCTGCGGAGATGGGCTGCTTGCCTCTTGGTCCTGCTCTCAGCTGAATTTCACAGGAGGGCAAAGAGCAGATCTGCAGCCTTCACCTTGATGGAGCCCCTAATTTATACTCTCAAAACATCGCTCAATTTCCTCTCCCCATTTCCTGGCGAGCAATATTGGGGTTTTAAGTCATTCATTAAAACCAAATGTCACTTGGGTTTCCCGTCAACTTGGGTTTCCTGTTCTCTTGACCCCCCTCCTCTCCTCACACCCCATCAAATCTTTTGTGCTTAGACTCTGCATTTTTTTTTTCATTGCTTGCTTCTTGTAAATTTAAATGTGGCTAAAGAGGAAAGCTTCAGATACAATGCAAAGAAGAAAAGGTGCTGTGTTGAGGTTACTTCTGCGTTCTCACCACGACTTTTTTATTTTTAGATGAATGCCCTACTGTCAGGGGAAAAAAAAGTGTTTCTATTTTTAAAGCTCTGTATCAAACCTGCACTTAGGATCCACAGCATCATGCATAATTCAGCAGCATCGCTTTTAATGAACCTGTATAAACACACTGTCTCCTTCTTTGGCATTCTAATGCTATACTGAGAATACACGTAATAAATGTTATTTATTTTATTTTATTTTTCCAGTTAATGCACACATCTGCTGAAGTTGGTGTGGATTCTCCCTGCCTTCAGCATGCCCAAAGACTGTGCTCCCGAGCTGCAGCTGGTGGTGTGTCTGACACTAACAGGATTAGTTCTGGGGGGTGCCAGGATGCGGCGGAGGAGCCCAGCCCGGCTGGGGATGCTCAGGACCCTCAGGGCTGGTGCCTGGCTGCCTGGCTTCTCCCCCGGCACAGGGTTTGTGCCATGGGAGCTACTACATTCACATCGGTGAGTGGTGTTAAAGTGTAAAAGTGAGTCACAAATATTTGTGTTTCTGGTTATTTAATCCTATTTCATTTCCTAGAAACGGACACGAGCCCCATCCAAGCAACCCAGTAGTGACTCCATCTGACAGAACTGGGTGTACTGTCTTAGCTGAGCCTCATTGTCCCAGCTCTGATAAAAATACCTTATCTGACATCTCCTTTTCCGTTTCCCTGCTCTTATTCTATATATACGAGTACATTCGCCCCTGCTTCCTTGTGATAAAGATTTCACTGACAAGTGTGAGAATCAAAGAAGGAGAAAGTGGAGATGAGTTCAGCTTTCCTGAAATCCGAGGGCTTTCTTTGAAAGCTCCTGTGTTATCTTGAACTAGTGTGCTCCTCCCAGGCTGCCTGCAATACATTGCTTTGGACAAATCACTTTTCATTTCAATCACCAAACTGAATTTCTTTTAAGTTGAATTTGCAAACCTCTGTGAAGGAACCTGTTGGAAAAAAAAAAAAAAAAAAAAAGCTGGAAAATGCCAAGTGTTGTTTGTTCCCATATATTTAGATTTTTTAAATTTTATTTTTAGGAGAAAAAGAGAGGCATGTTCGGTGAACATATGTATGAGTAAGAGTAAAGGGGATGAAATATTAGTAATCGAAGGGTTGGAGGCAGAAACGATCTGGGATTTTGTGTTCTGATTTGTTTTGTTTTTGTTGTTGACGTTGCCTGTCCCCGGGGAGATGATGAAGCCTGCTCCCGGTGAATCACTGCGGGCACACTAGTTCATGTGAATCACGGCGGAGTGGCCCGCCTTTCTTCCCCTGCTCTAACGCAGCCAGGCGGTTTTTCCTCTTGACCGCTAACCGAAGCTATGAGAAAGGAGCAGAGCGAGCAGCAGAGATGGCTCAGAGACCAAACCAAGTAGTTTTAAACTTGACCCATTCCCCTGGTAGGATCCCACCTTTCCCTGCTTTCTGCCTTGGCTTCCACCTTGGGAGAGTTTTTGCATCCTTTGGCTTAACTCAAATCTGCCACGGGTCAAGAAAGCTTCACCGCCAAGACTTAGGTCTGGTTGGTGCAGTGTCATCAGGGCACCAAAACCGGTGATGCGGTGAGGTCAGCGGGTGCGATGCTGTCAGGAGCCCTGGACCAAAGCCTGGAGGCTAAACGCGTGCCCTTCGGTGGAGGATGAAGCCCCGGGCACTGCTCTGCAAACGGGCTCCCCTGCAGCGGAGCGGTCACTCCTCATCCTCAGCGGTAGGTTTAGGTGCCCGTATTTTTGTGGGATGCTGAGCAAAGGGGCTTTGGGCACACGGGAATCCCCTCCAGCACGGTGCCAGGAGCCCTCCTCCCTTCCTGCCTGCTTGTTTCTAACCTTCTCTTGTTTGGAACAATCTGTGGGTCCCCATGAAGTCATTTCAGTGTGACACCCAGAGCATGCAGAGCGGTTCTCTGCCTTGTGCAATTCCCTCCTCCTTGTTTTGGAACCTGATTTGTAATTTTTTTTTTTAAATTTTTTTTTTTTTTTTTTTTGTACGAGCGTAAGCCAGATGTGTCCATTCCACAAAGGAAACTCTGGTCTGCGCATGGATGATACTCTGCTGTGTTTACCTGTATTTCCTTTGCCGTGTCAGAGATCTTGACGGTGCAGTTTCGCTCTGACTCATTCTTGCTTACTGCTGTGGAAAGGCATTGACTCTGCAAGTACTACGGAGCGGTTGCATGAATGAATTAAGCACCTTTTCCTAAAGAGTGTCCGGGGGACGTGGGTGTATTTCTAAACCTTTAGGAAACAGCTTTCATGTTTGCCAAGAAGATCATTTCAGGAAGGAAAGCGTGTTACTCAAAAGCCATTCGCACATTTTTACCCCACCTCCACCAAACTTCTAAGAGCGGCAGGTTCACAGGAGATACTCAGCAGGACAGCAGAATTGTGTTTCTGCTGTAAAACAGAGGCATCGAGGGAAATGCTCTCCCCCCACAGTGTGGCAGGAGGAAAGGTTGGTCCTGGACATGGTGCTGAGCAACCTGTGCTGGCTGACCCTGCACGGGCAGGGCTGGGGCTCGGGGGTCTTCAGGGGTCCCGTCCTCTGGAGCCAGGTGGCATCTCATGGTTCTTATTAAAGGGGCTGCCTATGTGTGTAGCCTTGTTTTTGTTGGCAAGCTTTTATGTGTTGGCAAGCTTTTATGTGAGCAAGTTTTTACTTCTTCCCCCCCCGCCCCTTCTTGGTCTCTGCCATTGCTTTCAGACAAAGGAGCACTGTGCATTTTATGCACTATTATAGATATAGCTTGGAGGATCCCCCAGGTTTCCAGGCTATCATAATGGTGTGTTTCTTTCTTTCCTTTTCAAAAATTCCCCATTTCTCATCCCTTCAGATCTGGGACATCTGCTGCCAGTGATGCTCTGGGGGAAGCGGAGACTTGGTGGCCTTGTGTTCACCTTGTGTGAAGAGCAGCTTTGAAGCAATGCTCTCTCAGCGGCCCCATCGCCGATGACTAACAGTTCCTGATGGGTGAAGCAAAAAGTGGATGGCTTCTTTTTTTTTTTTTTTTTTCTCAAGAATTTTTTGTGCTGGCAAGGCATGACATCAGATTTTTCACTTCTGGAAACCTGCTTTGTAGCAGCCTTGTTGAAATTTGCAATGTGATTCATATCGACCTCAACAGGTAAATCCCAAGTTACTCTTTGGAAATTTAAGTAATTTCATTTTTTTGTCTTGTAACATCTAAGTGTCCAGAAATCGATTACTAATCATGAATAGAAGACATTAATTACTGTGACCTCTAATGTGACTTATAATATGACATAGAAAGAGCCTTACATAAGAAATTCTTAGCAGGTCCAGAACTTCCATTTGATCTAAATGAAGCTGGAATCATCACCTAAAAGCATTGAGTAATGGTGAGTTCCTCCCATCTGTAGATTCAGTGTTTTGGTGATTAACTTAACTGAGAAATATTTGTACTTTTTCATTTGCATACATAAAACTCCCAATATTTCCAAGTCCACAGCAGCCTTATGAAGCAGCTAGAGAATAACATCCCTATTTAATATCCTGCCCTGGGATTTCAGGGTGCCCTCTGCCAACTCAGAAGGGCGAGCTGTGCTTTCCCCCCCAGGTTCCATGTACTTTGCAACCTTTCAAGCCACTCTGCGAGGGGTGTGTGGAGCTGTGGGGGAGGGTGGTGCTGCTGCAATACCCTCTTCTCGCTGGGTCTTCTAAGGAGCCCACTGGGGCAGGATCGGGCCACCCGTCAGGGAAGGATGCTGCCCTCGCCCCTGGGAGGCTAGTTCCCCTCCACAAGGGACTGGATACAAGCAGAGGTGTTATTACCTTTCTTCTCTTTTTCTTTTCTCCTGAAATAAGTTGTCGGCAGGGATATTCTTATGCTCACTGTCCCGTCCTGTTTCTGACCATGTAGACACCATGAGACGAGATCTCAGCGCTGGCATTTCAGGGAGTGGGGAGCGTGTGCTCCAAGCGAGCGGGGAGGATGCACCGCCGCGGGCTTGGGGCTGAGCGGCTGGAAAGGGCCTGGGGGGCTGGTTGGTGGCCGGCTAAACGTGAGCCAGCCGTGTGCCCAGGTGGCCAAGGAGGCCAACAGCATCCTGGCTTGTACCTGGGACAGCGTGGCCAGCAGGACCAGGGCAGTGATGGTCCCCCTGTGCTCAGCACTGGGGAGGCTGCACCTCAGGTGCTGTGTTCAGCTTTGGGTCCCTCACTGCA
>JAVJGJ010000035.1:5289321-5306858 GCA_035590215.1 Microhierax caerulescens
TGGTGGAGTCAGCATCCCTGGAGGCGTTTAGATGCCGTGTAGATGTGGCACTCAGGGACATGGGTTAGTGGTGGCCTCGGCAGTGCTGGGTTGATGGCTGGACTGGGAAATCTTAAAGGCCTTTTCCAACCTAAACTGTTCTATGAGTCTGTGAAGCTATCTCAGATGAGTTCGTTTGCAGGGAAGTTAAGAATGTAAAAGTAGGCAAAAGGACCTTGAATACATGGTCCATTTTGACTCACCCAAATATCTCTTGCACTGCCTTTTTATTTTTTTTTTTTTGAACATTCTACAGAGGCAATTTTGAGCAACCCCTGTGTTGAACAGGTCATTTCACAAGTGCTGTTTTGATGAGTTTCTTTTTCCTAGTTTTGCTTTTACTGGGCTGTGCGGATCTTCTGGTCAATATTCTTTCATGATTTAGCATCAACACTCTGACCAATAACACAAATCCAAACTATTTATAGTTATGAATGGTCATAAGACAGGAACTGTTTATCATGGTCTGAGAAATCAGATAATGCAAACCAGCTGCTCGGAAGTGTAACGTGACCGTCGGGGTGCATTGCGGAGGCATCTTCACTCACTTTCCACATCAGCAGCAGGACCCTCGGCCTGAAGCCAAACACCACGCTGGGTCACTCGTGCAATGGCGTTTCGGGGTGGTTTTTTGGTTTTTTTTTGTTTTTTTTTTTTTTTTTTTTTTTGTATGGTGCCAAGCAGCTCACGCTGTGGGTTGAGAAATCCCGGATTTTCTTTTCCACTCCGCAACACGCAGATAAGCACATGCCGCAACTGGCGACGCCGCACGTGACGGCACGTGACGGTGGGTCATCCCCGGTGCCGTGAGGGATGCTGCAGCACCCCCGGTGCTGCCAGGGGATTTCCCTGCGTGCCCCCGCTGTGGCTTTCTGCTCCGAAATCATCAGAGTGATAACGTGGCTCCTGGGACTGCCCGTTCCGCACAGGCTGAGGCGGGGGTCTGAGCCGGTGCGTTGCTCAACCAGAAAAGCAACAGCGGTGGGTGCACAAGGCTGCACTTGTACCTGGCATCTCAGACCCCCCCCCAAGAAGCCAAAGTGAACAAGTGTCATGATGCAAATTCCCAGAATCGTCAGCCCAGAGGCCCTTGCTGACACCGCTGCCCTTTCAGTGAAAAAAGCAATAAAACAGAATTACTAGAAGTTTTTTCCTCTCGCTGAATTTGTTTATTTTAAGTTGAGGAATTTCTGTTTAACAGCCTCAGCACAGGGTGCGCGTCGGGCTGTGCCACAGGTAGGTGGGGAAAGAATGATCATAGTTTGACCTCGCCTACGTAAGCAGAGATTTTTCGATTAAAAAATGATCTGTCAGATGTGCTTTTCAGAGGTTTCAAAGGGGTTTAGGTATTTTGTTTAAATTCTCTACCTCTGTGTTCAGATCTCCCTTCTGTTTTCTCTCCCTTTTTCACTTATTTTATTTTATTTTTTTTTTTACAGGGAGTGATACAAACTGGCTGTTTCTCCTGCAAGGTATCCTAATTACAGAGACCCAAAGCAAATGTGAACATCCTAATTACAGAGATCCAAAGCAAATGTGAACATCCTAATTACAGAGACCCAAAGCAAATGTGAACTTGAGTTATGAAAGCAGTGGAATTCAGTAACTGAAAAGCTATTACTGAGATGGCATTGTGCCCAGGGGTAACACCTGCTTCCCTCCACGGGAGCTGGGCTGCCTGCTCCGCTCCTGCTCAGCACCAGTCTCACTGCGCTTCTTCGGCAATTTGCCCAGGATTTATCTTTTTGTGGAAGTCTGAGGAAGGTTTGCTTCGCTAATGGGATCAGGCACTTATGTCCCTTGTTGCTTATTGCTTTCCATTAGCTTTTGAGGGCTGTAAGTAGGAAGTGGGAGATGAACCTGAATGGTGGAAAGGTATTAAAAAAAAAAAAAAAAAAAAAAGAAGAAAAAAAAGGAGAAGAAGGATCTGAAGTGAATTTCCCCTGCTAGCTGTCTGCTGCTCGTCAGGAAAGGAGAGACTGGCAGTTCATCACCTGCTCCTAGGAAGAGGCTGGCAGCGTGTTTGCTGAAAATATAAAGTCAAATGTAAGAGCTGCAACCTGGCAAAGCCCCTGACTTGGATTTTGCTGGTTTCTTTGTGCAGGGGAGGAATGTGCAGCAGGTGACCGAGTCTTCAGTTTTCCACCGAGCTGAGAGGATGCTCTGGTTAGCCAAGGGCTCGTCCTGCCTGCGTGGGTCTGCCCTGGCTGCGGTAGGAACACGGGTGTCCCACGGACACGCTGGTGCTCCCCGTGTGTGCTGGGGCCAGGGCAGAGCTGTAGGGGGGGGCTGGTAACAGGATAAACCTCTGGAAAAATTAACCTTGCCTCATAGAATGATTTTCTGAGAATTTATGCCCGGAAGCAAATGGTGGCTGTGATGGATGGTGGTAACGGTGGCTGTGAGGGATGCTGCAAGAGGCGGTTCTCCTGCCACCGCGGACAGTGCAAGGCTTGGGGTGGGACAAACCCTTTGGGGCTTTGGGGACACGCAGGTCCCAGTATGCACCTGGTGACTGGGGGTTGTGTCCCTGGGAGGCTGGCGGAGCCCTGGGGCAGCCGGTGTGGCAGCTCCTGCTCATCCCGGGGCCGAAGCCGTTCCCGTGGGGGATCGGGTGCTGTGCACGGCCCCTTGCAGGGTGTGCTGGGGGCAGCGGTGGCTCTGCCCACACACCTCCTGGGCAGCACCTCGAATTTACCAGGAGACAGCGCTTTTCCCTCCCAGCTTCTCCTCCAGCCACCCTGCAGAGCTCAGGGGAGAAATCACCCTGATCGGTCCGGGGAGACCGTGCTTTTACCCAGCAGCTACAGCTCACGGGGCAGCTTGCACCTCCTAAACCCTCCTCTGGCGCCCTGACGGTTTTGCCCCCCAGGATTTTTGCTTGGGGCACTGTTTGTCATGCCTGAGCTCTGTGTTGCTCCTCGTTAGGCGAGTGGTACCGTCCTTCATTAAGCCACCTTGCTGGATGAGCTGGGGGGCGGCTGTGCGGCTCCGGTGCGGGTGGCCTGGATTAAAGGAATTAAGCAAAGAGGAGGTGGGAAAACAGTGCAGGAGACTTCCCAGCGTGGGCTTGTCCTCGTGCCTGCTCCAGGGGATTTGGTGCCTGGTTTTTGCTTGTTTCCACAGGCCACGTATTATCAAATAAGGGAGGGAGCAGGGAGCCGAGCGGCTGCGACTTGGCAGCAAGAGCCCTTTTTGCTGTCCTTCCCCTCAGTCCCGCTCTGCCCTCGGGCTGGGGCTGGCGCAGGCAGCGCTCTCGGGGTGCCTCCGTGCGGGTTCACGTGCCTCCAGCGCCAGCGAAACCAGATTTGGCCCCTCACGGTTGTGAAATTGAGACTTCTTCAAGTCCCGAGTTAATACGTACCCAAGGCGATATTAGCCCAGCCAAAACCGAAACCTGAGTTTAAGAGCTGGGTTATGTACAGAATGCACAGTGAATTTACTGAAACATAAGTTTCAGTTTTGGTGAAAGCTAAATCTATGACAGCGCTGACTGGCTATTGGAGTGATTCATTTGCTCCCCAGATAATTTAAAAATCGAGCTGATAGCAGCCAGCACTCAGTTTCTCCTCTATTAGGCATCATTTATTGCCTGCACTGTCAGCACATTTGGTGCTCCTGGGCAAACCCGAGCGCCGTGTGGGGCAGCCGGCTCGCTCGCTGGCTCAAACCTCAGGCCAAGCCCAGGTGTTTTAAAAAACGCTCTGCGTGACTTTTGCCATCCCATCGGTTTGTAGTCCTGCCAAAAATAAGGATGGGAGGAACAGGAGAGCTGGGCGACGGGGACATGGGCTTCAGCAGAGCGGGGTCTGGTACCCGCCATGCTGCTGCCTGGTGCCCGGTGCCAGCACTGCCGGTGGCATCGCTCTCGGTGGCAGCGGCAGCGTATGTGATGGGGGTTTCTCTTCCCCCCGGGGCATCGCTGTGATTATGTGAAAGGCCCGGCCATCCAAAGCCCCGCCTGAAGCTTTGCAGGAGGATGTGGACATAGTTTGGTATTTGGGCACGAAGCGGCCCCGCTGCCTGGCAGTGACCGTGCCAGTCGTGCCGCGTCTCTCGTGCCCTGGCTGTGCTTTGGTGACCCGGGAGCGCAGACGGTTCCCGCAGTAACCGCACGCGCCGATCTGTGTGACTCTGTATCTCCGCGTGCTGCAGAGAGCGCCTGGGAACTGCTGCCGTTTCCTGGGACTGTTCATTTGAATTTTCCAAGTGAAGAATTCAGCTTTAGTTTTCTAAACGTTAACAAGACTTTTCCGAAGAAAAGCCCGTTGGTGGGGAACAGCACCCCAGAAGTGCCTGCACAAACTTCTTGAGTTGTGGGAGCATCCATGGGCTTCAGTTTGGGATCCTCAGGCTCACTATGGAAAATCTCTATCCTTGGAATGAGCTGTTTTCTTCAAATGTGGCTAATTTGTGTCTCCTCTCTGGTCCTCTGTCTCATGTCTCTTTCTTTTAGACTTCCCAAGGGGCCACCTTGCTCCATCGACAGCGTAACCCAGTTTCCATGGGAGCCCCCCAGCACTGCAGCAACAGGTGAAGCATCACGATGGCTGGTAATGCGAATTGTGATTGTAGTACTAATGGCAAGAGAGGGGAAAAAATTAAATTAGAAGCAAGCGTAGTAAACAATCTAAATTCTACAGGGAAGATGTGTGTGGGGGCTTCTTGTGGGGTTTGGAAGTGGAAATTTGATTGGCTTGGGCATTTTTCTTAGTCACTGATCACAGCTCTGTCCCACAGAAAAACCTTTCAAGAAAGACTCGTTTCTCCGTGAACTGCTGGTCCTCCCAGCAGCCTCGCAGGCCAGCGCTCCCAGGCAGCTCGAAATCTTCATTGTACTTCAGCATTTTCTATACATTAGCATTACGTTTGCTCAGAGAAGCCCAATTGCTAATATGTCAGATGGCCACATCAAAAAGCTTCCGAAACCTCCTGGAAACTGAGAAAGCCTCATTCAATCAGCGTGTGTTTAATTCTGTTGGCAGATGTGAGTCTGTGAATTATATGCACGTTTGGAGACCGGTGCACGTTTCGGCACGTGCGTTGGGCTTTACATCATTCTCTCGTGGATGCTTCCATTCATCTTCAATGGCAGGGCAGTGCTTTTCAGGGAACTAGACCTCAAATTTTGCTGAGTTAGAAAATTTCCTTAACATTGGTGGAGAAAAGAAGAAAAAACTCAAACCATTGAATTTCACCCTGCCTGGGAGATCTTGCTGAAATGATCATGAGAGAGTGACGTGCCCAAGCCGTGGGCTGCTGAACCGTTCTGATAACTCCTGAGCTGTTGCAGTTTTGGGGGGGGTGTGTGTGTGGGAATTTCCCCAAGAGCAATTTGATTCTCCAGCCAGTTCCTGAATTTAGCAGGAATGCACTGAGCTCCCCTGGGCTGGTCCTTAGCATCACTCACCGCTTGTGCACCTGCCTGGGTTTGAGTGCAGCGGTGCTTTGGCTGGACCCAGCACTTCGTGAAGATACACTTTGCCGAGAACGTGGAGGTGGCTGTTGAAGGCAACTGCCGGACAGTTGAAGGCAAGTGAGCAGGAGCTGCTCTTTAGCTGTATTGTCAACCTGTAGAGACCTGACATGTGCATTTCCCTTTGGGGAAGATGCCATTTATGATAACTAAAATATGCTTCACATTTTATCAAAACAGAAGAAGCAAGCATTTAACTTTCAACACCCACCCCCCACCACCACCCCCAGTGACTAAGTTAATGATTTTCTACAGAACAGCTATGTCGGGGTATGAGATCCTCCACCACACTTTTCCCCTTCCACAAAGGTGAATATTACTTGGGGGGGGAAACAAAAAAGGCACTCTTTTTTGCATTTTTCTTTACCCTCTTTGGGTGAAATCCTGGCTTGGTGGCAGCGCTGCCATTGATGAGTCACACAGATGTGTCACATCTGCTCCATGAAGGCGGTGGCTGAGGCACTGTCATTTTCTATGACGTGCAACCCTGCGCAGCTGGGAGCTGACCATGACCCAGCCGGGGACATTCAGCGAGAACAGAGTGAGCCCAGGGCCACCCACAGCACCTGGGGGGTGCTCCTGGGGAGGTGGCTCTGTCCCCTTTCTGATGAGCCATGCACTGGGGGCACCCTGGGCTGGGCTGCAGGTAACAGAAAATGGCAAAAGCAGCCCCAGAGGGATGGTTGTGGGCAATGCCCCAAATCAGGGTGATTCAGGCATCGCCTCAGGGTGCAGGACACTTCCCAGGCTATCCTGAAGTCCTGGGAGAGTTTACTGAGGAAAAGAGATTTTTAGTTTTGTCAGCAGCACTGCAGAGCTGGGGCTGCGCAAGCGGCAGGGCTGGCAAGCCTGCTGGGTAACCAGCCCCTGGTTTCTGTCAATAATGAACTGCGCTAATTAAGATGGTGAAGAGCAGCCAGATTTTCAGAAGCGAGGAGAGGACGCTGGCAGCCGTGGAACACGTTTCCGTCACGAAGAGCAAAGCGTGTCCGTGCAGAAGCTAACGGAAAGAGTGACGCCGGGGCGGGTGACACCCAGCTGGGTGCTGGTGTGGATCCCTGGGTTTCGAGAGGAGGGTGCTGGGTGAGCACTGGTTCAAACGAGGTTTGAAATGGGCTCTGGAGGGCAGGGCCAGGTGACTGGGTGACAATTAAACCTCTGGTGTTTCAGGTGCTGGGAACTACTCAGAGCTGCAGCATAGCACCACTGCTGCAGTCGATCTTCCCGTTGGCACCCGGCTATGATTAAGGCAGGTCTGTCTGATGATTTACACCACTGCCAGTATCTCAGAAATTACTCCAGTGCATAAAAACCAAGTGGAAACATTTTCCTCTGCTGGTGGAAGCAGAATTACATTCCTTGGCAGGGGTTTTGGTAAGCTACAGTGTTACCAGGAGAGATGTAAAAGCCTACAAGCGTTTTTGTTACAGGTGGCTGAGTTGGTTTTTGCAGATCTTTTCCTGAAGGACGTCAGGAAGACTTGCTGAGTCCAGATATTTTTTGCTGGATTTGGTTATTAAGTCTTGACTTTTCATCTGTTAAAATGACTGGAGGCATTTCTGTCATTCGCATTGTCTAGTTCTGGGGACCTGTGCACAAACCATTATCAACCTCATATCTGAAACACTGGTGTACCTAAAGCTGCTGTGAAAAATGAGTAATGACAAAGAATGGCAAACCAAGAATGGTCTGTAAAGTATTATCAGATCTTCTTACAGCACGAAACTACATTGTAATGCACTATTGAAACTGGTACCTTATCACTCTGAAACACTTTACTGGAAACCTACTGTTAACATGTCTGTGGTCAGTTCTTAACAGTGTGGCTCCTTCAGATCAGAACAGCCTGATTATTATTTTTTTTGTAAGGATTTTTATTTATTTATTTATTTATAGATAAGCCAAAATCTTTTTGATATGTGAAATGAATAATACTGGGTCGGAGCTGGATGATGCCAAGCAGGACTGCAGTGACTAACAGTAAGTGGGGTGCACAGGGCATGGCTCAGCCCCGATGCTGGAGCAGGGCTGGGAGCTGCTGCTGAATTTCCCTGGCGTACCCGGCCATCGGTGAGTAGGTATCTTGTCTCCTGTCACGCTCCCAGGCTCTCCAGGAACATCTGCTTTGTTAGTCATTTCAACGAGCCATTTGCCTGCAGCACTCTGGTGCTTTCTGCTGTTACTGAGATGTTTCCATCACCACAGCAGCCACGCCAGCCCTGCGCGGTGGTGGTGACGCGGCCGCCTGCGTGGCAGGGTGAGGCTGAGCATCGGTCCTGGCAGCGGTCAGAGATGCTGAGAGCTGGGGCGGTCCAAGAGGTTGCACCTGGGATCTTCCCTTCGGCCCCTTTTGTGCCTTTTTGAGTTGATGTGAGACACGCAGGAGCTGTGCTCCTCACCACGGACTTTGTAAAAATGATTTCTCAGATAAGCTAATGATACACAGGGCTTATTTTTTAATTCCTTACCACAGTGGCAGATAGCTAACAAGCCTCTATGCTGCCTTTGCTTGTTATTTGGGTTGCAACTACTTACAGTGTGCCCTGTCACAACGTGCCTACTGTAAAATCCCGAGGGAGGAGACCTCTGCCAGTAGCTGGGAATTGCCTGGAAGGATTCCCGGGGAGAGGACCACTTCCTTGCTCCCAGCACCCTCCCCAGTGCCACAGTATGCGAAAGGCTGAATTATTCTGGGAGTGCCTGGGGGAGTCAGTTCCCATTTTACTATCTGAGCTCATCTGCATCGTCACTCTACCGTGCTTCAGAAATCCCTGTTTCTCCTTTTCCTCTTCCTTCCCGAGCATATGGGAAAAGGCTTGCTGTTTTCTTGAGGCTATTTTCATATTGCTGTAGCTGGCAGGTAGGCGAGAGCCCCTCTCAGGCAGGCTCTGGGGAAAGCCAAGCTGGGGTGACTGGTTTCCATTAGGACTGGGTCCAACACGTACTGAGGTCCCTGCTGATGCCATCCCATCTGCTCCAAAAAGCCAGGGTTTCGGACCTCCCCCAGGTCCAGGACTCGGGGCAATCCATTACCATCATTGCACACAGACTTAAAAAACAAACCTAAAAACCTATCCGGACTGTCTCCCCCACTCTGATGCAGTTCTTCTCCTCCTCGCCCTTGCGGGGAGGGTCACGCTATTGCCTCTGCTTCGCAGGCGGGCAGCAGCAGGACAGAGGGGCCAAGGGACGCCCCCAGCACCACGCCGAGTCTGCAATGGAGCAAGGACCCCAATAATGCACAGCATTTCACTCCTGGTCCCACAGCACCCCGGCATCTTTCCTCCACCAGCCTGGCTGGCAATCTTTAGCCCATGACTGTTTCTTACCTGCTGGCATTTGGTTGACCTGCCTTGAGCGTCAATTCAGTTACCAAAAGGAGAAAAAAATAATAATTAAGAACCCCCTTCTTCTCATCTCTAATTTACATAATTAAGTAAGAACTCATTGCCTCTTTGCTTATTTCCTCACCGAGGCTGGGTGTGCACCGGGCTGCCTGGGAACGGTGCCAGTGACTCTTCCTCTGCTCCAAGCAAAACTTTTACTGCAATTAGAGGGAGCAGCTGGGAATTGGGAGAGGAAGGCAGAGAGTAACAGCCTTGTGCTGCTGAGGAGCCCTCCGACACCTCAGCAAGGGCAAATGCAACCTGCTGCAGATTTGGACCTGCCTTTTGGCTGCCTTACAGGGATGAAGGAGGCATGTTTGGTGTATTTGAGGTCGTTTCAGCAATACTGAATGCAATACTATGACTAGCCTGGGCATAAAATCTGTTTGTTTAGTCCTCCCCTGCTGACTGATACATGCTCAAGATTGAGCTTGGTTATCAATGAATTACTCACCCAGGAAAACTTTGTAGAACAGCCCTGGCCCACAGGCAGCGGCACACAAGATACACCTGCATTGCAACAGGCACATGCTCAGGGTGCTGCTCACACCCAGAGCATCGTGGCTGCCCCAGAGGTTGGCTGTGGGGTTCGAGGGGGGTCTTCTCCACCTCCATACCCTCTAGGTCCCTCTGACGTTCCCTTCTGGGTACAGGGAGTCCAAGAAGTTTTTTTTTGACTGCTCATTTTTGCTTGTAGTCTAAACTGAGCTACCTCCAGAGGGGTTACAGAAGCAACCAAACTAACTTCAGAGCCAACAGCGCGGTGAACCAGCTTGCCTTTTGCACCAGTACTGCCACTTTCATGTGACAACGTGCCCCAGCTGGCAAACCCTAGTGCCTTGGGGACAGCCTGGATCTGAAATGTTTGGTGCGAGAACATACCTGGTCGGCTCGAGGACCTTGGCTGCATCAGTTTTGCCCAGCAGCTAATGCCTGCGGCAGGGCGACCATAGCCTGTGTGGTCCAGGTCTTTGCTGGCAGGTAAAACATCCCCGCTGCCTCTGGGCTGGTGGACTTTTAAAGGTTTAAGTGAAATTTCTGCCCTTCTGCAAGGTGATAGCTTTGGACTGTGCGTAATGCTCACCCAAGTCACCCGTGCTCTGGAACACAAAGTGACTTCTGGCACCGAGGTGGGAGCTGTGTCATCCCAAAGCCCTGCCATCTCCTACCTGTGCATCTCTGCTCTCCAAACACCAGGGATGTGCCAATGGAGATAAGTGCCCGCCCACCTGAGGAGCAAGCCTGAGAGCCTCCCGGTAGCGTGAAGGCTCCATGTGCCAGGACAGTGATGGAGAAAGACCTCGCCAGCTTTCTGAGTAATGCCACTTTTACTAGCACACCACGTCTGTTTGCCAGAAACCCTGGGGTGTTTGGACCACTGGCATCCTGGGGGGTGATGCCGTGCGGCTTCCCACATCCCAACGCCTCTGTGATGAGCAGGGAACAGCCCATCTCCAGGAGGGACTTGGCAGCGTGGCTCCGTGCCGGGGGGAGCCCTCCAGCTTGGCATTTTGGGAATGTAACTCCCATGATGGTCCCTCCTTTTGGTCACATCCTTCTTCCCGAATCAAAAAATGATACAGCAATGCCAAGATTTCCCGCCTCCATAGGTTAGGGAAACACCTCTGGGTGAGAGAGTTGGTCCCTTTCACTAGCTAATTAATTCAGTAAATTACAAAGGGAAATACATGCTGGGAAAAGCAAGAAAAATCCCAAAAGTTAATCCAAGAGTTATTTCCTCCTGATACATGGATAAAAACGCCGTCTTAGGAGCTCTTCAGGTCAGACGTCAGCGAGACAGGTGAACCCACATCAAAGAACAAGGTAAGATGTTGATTTTATCCTTTTGTTCTATGTGTTTGTGCGTGCTTCCTTGTATTCCCATCATGTATCTTTGAAAGGGTTTTTTTGTTTTATTAATAACCTTAATTCTCATTGCTAACAGAACTTGCATTTGATGTATGCTATTTCTGAGGGAAAGCATTTTCTTTTGTGATCAGACTTTGTGATCTGCTTTCACTCACAGTTACCTCCTGCTGCTTCTGTCAGCAGACTTTTAAATATTTAATTTATCTGTATGTATTTTTCTCGTGAAAATTTTTCAAAAGAACTTTGTCCATTTACATGCAATCTTTTACTGGTTTTTGGTTGTGGTATATTTTTTTTTCTTTTCCTTCTTTTGGGATCTTCTGTCAATATTTGGTTTTATTTGATTTTTTTTTCTCTCGCATATGGGGAATACAAAAGAAACAGGTAAGAGATACTAGTTAGTGTGTTTTTTTAATGCACATGTACAAGTGCTGTATAAAATAAGTATATTTTCGTAAGCAACACAACTGTGTTAGTTAGAAAAGATAGCGAGGCAAGATTATCTTCCTTGAGCAGGTCTCCCAGGCAGCCGGCTGTGCTTGCATCTGCAGCAGCATGAAGGGCTCCCACTTGTCCTTCTGCCTCCTCTCCGTGTCGTGCTGGTTGAATTTGACGCTGACAGCTGGGCACAAAATCTTCCACTTTGGACCCTGCAGGGTCTCAATGAGCATGAGCGAGATTAGGTCTGGTTTCACCGCAATTAAAGCCAACATCGTAAGTATTGCTCGGGGCTCCTGTGGAGCTGGGGAAGCTTTGTGGTCAGCTGCTCCCGAAGCCCCTCTGGAGCCAGCACGTCCATCACCACCTCTATCTTCTCTGTGCAGCAAGCCAGAGATCCCATCAGGACCGTGAGCATCTTGTCGTACCCGCACTCCCTGCACAAGGTTAAGGTAGGTGTGTCCTTACCTCGTCTCTAGTTTTTCTCTGAATAATTTTGCCCAGCTAGCATCCTGACAGCAGTCATGGGGTGCATCAGCTCAGGGCGCTTGGGGAAGTTGTTCTATACCATCACTTTGTCTAAGTTCCTGCAAAATGCAGATGCTGAGCAGGTCAGGGAGGATAAAGTGATGCGGATCACGTATGTGAGAAGAGGTGGGTGTCCCGCTGCCGGTTCCTGCCCTGCGGCAGGCTGCAGCGCACAGGGCTTTCACCCTGACTGGCTTTCCAGAAATGGTGGGCAGAGATTTTTGTGTGTGCTGTTGCATATGATGCTCCACTTACGGGAGCTTTAGCTGCGGCTCCCCACCGCCTGTCAGCGAAGGCATAGTGAGGTGAATCAGGATTTGGATGGAAAGCAATTAAAGAATCCAAAAGCAGGTAAATGTGATCTTGGGAGGTGAGATATATTACAAATAAGTATTTTGTAGCTCTGAGGCACTGGATGTGGGTCACTGTTTCAGGTGTCAGACAGCTACAATATCAGCTATTTATTTTGCTGACTCAGTGAGGCGTGCTGAGGATGGCTCTCCTGAAAATCAGTCTAAATTTCCTATATATATTATCAGATTACATCAGGCATCACTGAAAAAGCTTTATATGAATCCAAACATCCTGCTGTGCTCAGCTACTATGCTTGGTGTTACAGATAGTTTATTCTAGAGAAGGGCAGAAAGGGTGGTGACTACAGGTTTATAGCACTTTGGAGAACCTTTTAATAATGAAATATACTCCTTAAGTCCTCAGATAGGTGCTGCATCATCCATCACCTTTTGAACTTCTACGTGGACAAAGTTTTCAAACACTGCAAGACCGAAGATTCATATGTGAACCGAAAAATCAGCAGCATAGCCAACTCCTTCCTCAGCCTGAAGAGGAAACTGGGGCAGTGTGTAAGTCTTGAGTATTGCTACCCTTTAGTTTTATCCGTCTGTACTTGGTATATAAATAAACCTAAGCATTTTATAAAGTTACAACATCATTATTTATAAAAATGGTTGTAGCAAGAGTACAGAGAAGCGTGATCAGAAGAGTACATGTGTTTGCTCAGAAATTTTTACACTTGCCCACTCATCAGCAAACTCCCACATTAGTTCTGGAGAACAATATTTATCCTGTCTCTCTGTCAAAGTAAACTGTTTTTAGCTGGCATCTGAGTTAAGGACCTGCAGCCCTTTCCGCAGCTTAATGAGGTCCCTGTCTACACAGTAATTTCCAGCATAATTAGAAAGTGGTCTCCTACTTTCAGAAATTACCCCCCTGAACTAATGAATTCTATCTTCTTTTTCTAGCACGAGCAAAACAAATGCACGTGTGGACAGGAATCCACTGAGAAGTTTAAGCAAATACTTGCCAACTATGACGGGGTGAGTTGATAACTAAGCTTAGTAATTAACACAGATATGCAGGTTCTCTTTACATTAGCTCGTACTCGCTACCTTTGCTTACAACCTGTTCCTTGATATCATTTCAGCTGAATGTCACATCTGCAGCAATTAAATCCCTGGGCGAGCTGGACATCCTACTAGACTGGATGGAGAAATCTCATTAGAGAGCAGAAGGCGTTAACGACCCACCGACGGCTGGGGCTAACGAAGCTGCTGGGACATTGCACACACCGGTGGTCGGTGGGAAAAGAATGTTCTGTGTTGGTTCAGTTTCTCTCTGCTCACAGCTGTGTTCAGCCAAGCGCCGAGTGTTTTGCTCGCCAGGTAATGGGAAGCGCATCGGAGCCCTGCATTGATGTGGAAATAGCGAGTCCGACCTCATCACGCAGCTCTCGCTTACCCGGCTTCTATCAAAGGGTGCCCTCCCAGGGTAAATCTAAAAGCGTTCCTCTTGCTAGCAGACTAAGCTGTGATCATTTCATAGAAGTACTGTTTAAATTATACAATTTTTGTATAGGGAATGTATATTCATGCGTGCTGAGTGCCTGCTGGAATGACCCTGGTGTAGCTAATGCTGCGGAGCCGGGCTCATGAATCTGGCCTCAGTCTTACGTGGCTGCTGCTGCTGCCTGGTCTGGCTGAAGCAAGGTGCACCGTCTGAGAAATGCTTCCAAGAATAGGTCCTAGCAGACCTGCATTTCCTTTTGACACGGTATTTTCTGCCATATCAGTAAAAGAAAAGTTTCTATGCAAGATATGTGGTTGCTGAAGAGAAAAGGGTTCTTGTACGCATTGTAATTTACTGACAGCAGTAAGTTTTGTGGAAGTCTGTTACAATTACTGTAAATAAACCCCATTTGAAACTGTGCTGAGTCTGTCTGTCAGAATTCTGAGGAATTACAAGTTTTCTGTTGGTAAAACTTTATAATTCACCGTATTTTGTAGCAAATACTGTCATTCCTGGTACCACCAGCATCCCAGAGGTGATACATCGTTCCTGGCATGCCCCAGAGACCAAAGTTGAGACCTGAGTGGCACTAAATCACCCCAGCTTGTCCCTGAGGCCATTTTTATTGTGCATTATGTACAGCTCTGGTCTGTTTTCACCTATTTTGGGCTTTTTTAGCTGCACACACGTTGCTGGTACCCACTGGTTCTGCATGCTGTAAATCCCTTTTCCACTGTGTTTTCCCACAAGGTGTTAATACACAACATCGCTGTAGCATCTGACCATGGCAGAGGTCTAATGTGTTCGTAAGTGAACCAAGACCACCCAAGCCACCCCCCCATGCAGCCAGGAGGAGCTACACACTCCTGATGTCAGGGCCCAGCTAAATGCTGCTTATTAGCACAAGCCAGAGCGGTCAGACGTTTACGTCCCTGGTAGCACTCTAGTCCCAGTATTTCAAGTGATAAAGTCTTACAGCTGCATTCATTAGGCTAAAGCCAGAGGAAGGCCAGAAGGCAGATCTCTGACTTGCTGCGTTTTGCTCTAGGAAGCGACTAAGCCGAGCAAGGTGCGCCAAAGCTCTTGCCAGCTGTGGTGGCATGAGCACAACGGGGGCACTGCATGCCCTCCCCCGGCTCCGAGCAGCTCCTACCGCTGTTAGGGCCGAGTTGTCGCTCTAGGTCTGAAGCCTTCAGGCTTGCACAAACCTCTTCCCAGCACCTCTGCCCCCATGGCACATCCCAGCAGCCTCCAGCTCTCCCTTTGCTGCCCCTGGGCATGGCCAAGCGGCAGCAGCCGGGGCGGACGGAGCTCAGGCAGATGTTGCAGATGTGACACAGGGAAGGCTTTAGCTGCAGAGGAGGGTTTTTACCAGGATTTTGTTGTTAAGGAATAAAGTCCCTGTGTCCTCAAAGAGAACCTAGTTACTGCTTTGGTTTCATCCCCATCACAGGAGGACCCTGGTCGAGACCTCCAGCAGCAAACCAGCATTGCCAGAGCCTCGTGTCAGTCTGGTGGGCACTGCGCCTTTCCTCGGGCTGCAGAGGAGGAGGAGGAGGAGAGTCCTTGTCCCTTCCCAAAACGGCCTGGTGGGTGACCTGGCTGGGTGAGCTCACCGTCACGCTGAGCAGGATTTGGTGATTCACTTTGAAAGGAAAGCTCTAGATTGCTCACTATCCTTCCTCAAATATTTGTGTATGCCAAAGAAAAGCCTCTCAGGGCTTTGATTTTCTTGATTTCTCATGGGTTTTTTTTCAGCATGACTTTCATTTGTTCTGATGCCAGGGCATGAACGGGTGAATACATCCCTCCACGCTCTGCCAATGCTCATGACAGCTGATCTTTCAACACCACCACCTTTGAAATTCAACTGTTGAAGAATGACAGAGTATCTTGGATGTACCATGATTTTATGTTGAAGAAAAGCCATTAGGAATGAAGCGGTGATGCAATGAGATAGAGCAGCTCGTCACTGACTAAAGGACATCAGTCAGCACGTTTGGCAAAGCCTGGTGAAGGAGATGGGGATACTTGATGGGGTCCCTGTGGACCTTTCCATTGATTGTGGTGGGCTTTGAGTAAGAAGTGTAGGTTTTACTCGGCATCCCCAGCTCACGCTGTCACAGTTGTTGTTACTGATCGTATGTCACTGATCACACGCTGTGCAGACCGTTGCCTGCCTCATTCTGTGCACGTTTTACTGCTTTCATGTAGAACAGTAACTTTCCACTTTCCCACCTACCGCAAGGCAGGGCAGCAGCCCGGGGCTGTGCCCCTTTGGCACTGAGGTGCCAGATGGAGGTGGCAGCGGTGGGGAGGAGCAGGAGCTGCAGGCAGCTGCCAGGGCTGAGGGGTGCAGGCAGAGCCGGCTGGCACGATGTTCAGCTCACCCGTGTTTCTCAACCCTGCACCTCTCCCGGGAGGAGCGGGGCTGTGAAAAGGATGCCGGCAGGCAGGCTGAAGAGGAAGCAGATTTGCCAAGGGAGAACAAAAGGGGTTTTCTCCTCTCAGAAATTTCCAAACCTTAGCATTCTCCTGCAGCTTCATGACTGCTCACCCTCGGGGACACTTCCCAAGCGCACACCTTTCCTATTGCACCAGAATAATTCATTCATTTCCAGCAACTCCGGGCGGGCACAGACCTGTCCTGGCCCCTCCGCACCTTTTCCAATATCCAAGCCCCCTCCCACCATGCTGCTGGGGGGATGCAGCCCGGGGGATGGGGCGGATGAGCTATACCCTGCTGCCTGGGGTCCTCGCCTTGCTGTCGGTCGGTGGGGACTATGGCACTGGGGATGTGCGAGCAGCCCTGAGAACACTGATACCGTTGGAGCTGCTGCCCGACTTCTCGCAGCGAGCCCAGCTCATCTCGGTGCTTCCTGGGGGTGGGTCCATATTTCAGGAATAATTCCATTTTTATCCTTTATGAAAACTCAGCATCTGTGGGTTCAATGTAAACAGGCACTGCCTGGCACCTTGCTGAGCTACCATCTTGCTTTCATGTTAAAGTGTAGCTAATATTTTACTAAAACAGAAATACACTTGTGGCGTTACTGTATGTCGGGTCAGACGCTAGCCAGGGTGATGCTCCTCATTCTCTCTATTTCATGGCTTGCTATCAGAGCTGCACGTAAGCGGCACAGGCTCAGGAATTTGAATTTATCTCTGCAGTTTCTGCCCCTTCTTTCCCGAACAGCTCTGGCCCTGTCGGACACCTCCGCAGCCCCTCTCTTTGCCAGGCAGGCACCAGCCCAGCCCATTCCTGGTGTTCATGGAAAATCGCTTCTCTGCTTTGTCACAACTTCTCCATGATTGCTGCTTCCTACGTTGCTTTACCTGCAGGTTGTTCAGCTTTCCGTACCAGCGTCTTGCTGACAGACAGCAGTGCCGTGCTGCTGTTTGGAAATCCATGCCTCCATAAATTGCCTTTCTCTGTTTAGTCATCCACTCTCAAAAATAAGACCAAGAGACAACATTTAATTACAGTCATCCTCGTTTCTGCCTGGATAAACACGAAGTCATCCAGGGAAAATGTGTGAGTGATGTGTGGCTCAGTTTATTAAGCAAAGGTTGGGTTTTCAAGGCCACCCTTAGTGGGGTGGCTTCGTGGCAGAGCAGCACGGATTGGGCTCGGTTGTTCTGCCCCCAGGTCAGAAAGGGGAGATTGTTGGTTCAGCTGCTCTGGGGAGCTTGGTCTGTACCGAGCAGATGGACACAGTGCCAGTGAACACCCGTGTCTACCGCCTAATCAGCTCCACAGGGTGATAACAGGTTGTCATATGTGTATATGTATCATATGTGTATATGTTGTACATATGTCATATGTATCATATCATATGATTCACAGAATCATAGAACAGTTTAGGTTGGAAAAGGCCTTTGAGATTGTCCAGTCCAGCCATCAACCCAGCACTGCCAAGGCCACCACTAACCCATGTCCCTGAGTGCCACATCTACACGGCATCTAAACGCCTCCAGGGATGCTGACTCCACCA
>JAVJGJ010000035.1:5309239-5320361 GCA_035590215.1 Microhierax caerulescens
GGCTGTGAGCTTCTCGGGATGACACGGGCAGACTGGATGAGTGGGACAATCCAGCGGGTCACACCGGTACTGATGCAGGAGTATCACGGCTTTGCCGAGCCCCACAAAGATCCTGCACGTTTGCAGGTTTGGGGCTCCGTAGCATGCCTGTCCCTGCGCGTTGGCACCCAGTTCACCTGTCCTAAAGCTGACAGGTTTTACTGGTCTCCTGACAGTTCCTTTATTGCCTTGGTTCAGCTCCCGGCACGTACAACGCCTGCACATCGCCTTTGGTTAGGGGCTTTTAAAAAGAAGGGCTTGTGTCTGGAACCTTCCGTCATGCCACTTGGCCATGACCTTACCCAAGGGGAGGGGAGGCAAGGCCGGGGCCACGGGAGCAAGTCACAGCCCTTGCAACGGCAGAGACCTCCCTCCCTCCCTCTGCCCCCTGCCCCACAGCCCACGTGGGGCAAGGCTGGGAGGTGGGACACGCTCTGGTTTCTGGCCATCTGCTTATCCCAGTGCTTCCTACTGATGGTAACAACCCCGCGCCGACCTTCTGATGCTTCCTGGGGCTGAGCCCGCGTCCTGTTTGACACGGGGCGACTGCTATTATTGTCTCTGCTAAACCATGGGGTCAGGAAGGGGTTAAGGTCCCCCCATGAGGCTGATCTGCAGCAGGTGGCTGGATCCAGGTAGGATGGAGAGCACCTGGGTATAAATAAGGTCCCTGGGGTAAAGGCAGCTCCTTTGGCAGAGGCTGCAGGACCGTGGCGGTGTCTCCCAGGTCAGTGGGCTCTCTCCTGCCTCCTCTTACCCTTTTTGCCTTCTTAGTCTCGGCCGTGCTTTCCGGGGGGGCTGCAGCGGTGATGAGCTCTGCAGGGAGATGAAGGGAGGGGTCAGGCTGGGGGGGCCATCAGCGGGCAGGTATTTCTGTGGCTTTTGTGGGGTCCTGCTGCAAACCTCTCCCCGGCACCCCTTGCCCTGGGGCTGGAGAGCAGCCCATCAGTTGGAAACCTACCGTCCCCTCCTATCCGTGTCTCCTGGCTCTCTTGCACGCAGGCGTTATTGGTTGCGCTGTACTCCTTCACGCTTCCGAAGTCTGACATGCTGATGTTTGTCCTGTAGCTCCCGACGGACACCAGGTCTGTTAAGAGGGAGGAGGTGAATAGCTTGTGTGCTTGCTCGGGGTCGGCGCATCGGCGCCTGTGCGAGGGGGCACCGTGCAGCGCAAAGCCCGTGGAGGGGTGGTCTCTGTCAGCCCAGACCCCCTGTGTGCTGGGTGTTGGAGCTGCAGGGATGGCGTTAGTGGGAGAAGCAGGGTCCCTTGTCTGCCCACCGCTCGGCAGGGGAGCAGCTCAGCCCAGCAGAGACTATGGCATGCTGAAGGCATCGCCTGTCTTAATATCGCTGATGTTTCTTGAGAGACTAGAAAAGGCAGGGACTCACCAGACCTCTTCAGCTGCCGGTATTTGAAAACCACAAAAGCTACCACGAGGACCAGGAGCACGGCGCCAGCACAGCTCAAACTGACAAGAAGTGCATTGAAGCCATGGCTGTGCTCAGAGCTGGAACGGAGGGAAAGATAGATCGCTAAGCTGAGAAGTAATTGTTTTTTATTCATTCAAAACTGAATAATGTATATGAATGTCCAGCAGCCTAAAATCTGTATAGGATGGTAAATCTGAGTGAGCATGATGCAATTTAATTAACCAACTGGATCCTAGCACATGAAATCAAAAAAACGAACAAAAATGTAGGACAGACGTTGTGCCAAAAACAGTTGCATCAGCAGTTTGGTTATAAATGTGTGAAGGAAAGCTCTCTAATATTGAGAGAAGTGTTTTCAATTGGTTTTTTTTTTTTGTACCTGGAATCTCTAATTGTTCCCTTCTGGGACTGTATTTTCTCAAGCTAGAGATTAATTTCAAGTCATCTTTCCTTTTGCTGTAACAGTTTTCTCCTCTTCCTGGGGTGCTTTGCACTAAGTTCCGTGGGAACAAGAATTCACTTGCACCACACGTGCAGCGTGCAAACAGAGCACCGGTAACGGGTTAAAACCTGGCAAAAATGATGCGTGACAGAGGCTTGGAGGGAACTAACCTTCCTGAGGCATCTGCGCTTGGCACCTCAGCATCGCTGGAGGCTCGCTCTTGGGGAATGAAGTCACTCTTGGTGTGGCCGGGGGGGTCAACCTCCAGGAGCTCCGGGTCAGCATCCAGGTTGCGGTTGGTGCTGCTTCCCGCATCTAGGGAAGGAAGGCACGTGAGCAGAGCGTGGAGGTGGTGACACAGAAAGTAATGGGGCACATGTGGAACTGCAGTGGGTTTTGGCTGTACCTGAGAGGCTCTTTAAGATGGAATGAGATTATTTCAGATCTCTAAACCCCAAGTAATTTATTGCAAAAACCTCAAGTGGGGTCTCTCTACCTGTATGCTTTTCCAAAAGACTTGCATTTCTAAGTTCTGCCTCTAGTATTTCCAGAACAAATTCTGAATACTTGGTTTGCTTTTAATTCTAATTCTGCCCACCAAAGGCAATGAAGTGAGGATGTTTCTCTCTGATTTTGCTTTGACCACCATACACTTAGCACAGTTGCCTGTGGGATATCTAGTGCTATGCATTTTCCTCTGCTTCTAACTGTTCCTCTTTGAGGAAAAAAAAAATAAAATCCAAAATACTGTGCCAAAGCTGAGACTAAGCCTTGTTGCTGGTGATAGTCTGTGCTTTCCTGTTTATTAAGATAATGAGCTCCTTGGAGCGAGATGTCTCCGAACTACATGCAGTCCTTCACCTGACAGGTGTCAGATGTTGCTTAAACTAAATGCTATTATAGATAATTTACTAATTACAAATTGTAATAGTCATAATTCATCAGGACAGAGTTAGAAAGTTAAAGTGGTGCGGAAGGAAGGGATTTTTGGACTGGTGGGGTTTTTTTTACGACTGGGAAGCAAAACCCGATGTGTAGACGAAAACATCTTCAAGTTGTGCCAAGGCAGGGAGATCTGGGCGCTGAGCCTGGGAGGCTGCCTGGGTGCCAACGCTTCTGTTTCGAGGTGCTGCAGCCTAGTGGCCATGGGGAGGGCATTTATCTCAGCAGAAAGCAGCATCCTTCCCAGCCCCGGCCGGCAGGAAAGCCCCTGCCTGCCCCTGCCTTGGAGCTCACCTTCGCTCACCCACAGGTACACTGCCATGGTTTCCCCAAGGAGGCCGTTGCGCTTCACTCCACACCAGTACCACCCTTCGTCTGCCTTTGCCACCGAGTCGAAGCTCAGGATAACCGTCCTGTTGTCAGTGGCACAGGTAACGCCTGGCCCCGGCTGCCTTTGGTCAGAAGCAAGCATGGGGGTGCAGCTGGTGCTGCTCCACTTGCACCAGTACTTCTGGTAGGAGTAGTACTTGCATCCATACGAGCAAGTTAAATCAACCCGCGAACCCACTCGTGCCTCCACTTTCTTCTTCCCCTGCAGCCCAGGTTCTCCTGCAAGGGCAAAGAGAGCATCAAGAGAGCTGATGTTAGTGGCTTCTGTGGTGGGGATGGTAGCTGACAGGCAGTGGTGCTGCTAGAGATGGTGAATCAGGGGATGTACCTTTGAGGGAGAGTGCTCCTTACATAGCTGAGTTAACGTTAAAGATGCTCTATATGCGCCTCTGAATGTGTGTGTGTAAGATGACAGGGTTTGCAAAGCTTAAATACTTGCATGAGAAACTTCTGTGAACACTTTCCCATAAAACGGAAACCTTCTCTTTCCAGTTGAAAGCTAATGAGGTGTGTTGGGGGGTGGGGGGATTGGTACAACGTTTCACCTTATGGGATAAAAGTTCAGAGTCGCATCTCGCACCCCTTCCCAAAGAGCCGGATCTGCTCCCTTGGGTGCTTGGGAGTGTTGTACCTACTGAGCAGGCAGCGAACCGCCAGCTCACGAGCTCGTACCGTCAATGATCTTCAGCTCAGCTGATGACTGCTGCTCCTTCTCCTCGTCTGTCATGCACCAGTAATAGCCTTCGTCGCTCTCCTTCAGCTGGTTCAGGATGATGGTGACCGTGTAGTTCACTGGGCTGTCGTACATGGCCACTCTTCCTTCATACAAGCCCGACACGAACCCAGAGGTGTCTATGATCCGAGCACACCCGTTCGTTCTCCACTTGCACCAGTACTTCTCTGAGGACTTTTTGACAGGTATATAGTTGTATTGAAAAGTTGCTGAACCTCCTTTTACTGCAGTTACTGTGAGCATTCTTTGGGGAGTGTTTGCCTCTGGAGATAAAAAAATGTAATGAGCATCTGTTCACGCTTAACTCCTGTCCATGTGGCATCCTCCCAAGAGAATAAGTTCTATCAGAGCTGAAGCACAGCTAGGGGAAGCTCTGGGGTGCAGATGGCAGAACTGTCCTGGCATTGTTAGAAATTGGCCCCAAAGTGTCTGTCAAGCCTTTGCTTTAACTCAAATTCACTGGGTGGTTGTCATCATGCCCTGACATTTCAAAGTTTTACTCCCTTTGCTGGGGGAAGGGCAGATCTCCTTTCTACATCTGTCTTTTTGGCATTTAAGGAATTCAGACCTGAAGAGACAGTTTGCTTGTCTCAAACTGGGAGGCAGAGTTTGTCTTCTGGAGTTTTGGGCTAGCCAGACTGGGGAAGGGTGTTAGCTGCTGTTGGGAAAGTTAAGTCTTAATACAAGCTTTAGTAGTGATGGTAGTAGTACATTACATATAGTTAAATCAACAGAAAGGTATCTAGATAAGAGGATAAGCTCATAGCACTCTGCAAAGGGAAATTCAAATTCTTGTTAAACAAAGTGAAACTGCTAGTGCTACTCCTAAAAAGAAACAGAGATGAAAGGATAAAAACACTGGGAAGAGAGTGCTTACCCTCATAGACATGCACGTCCAGTTGCTTTGTTTCTCCTTGCTCCCCGTAGAAGCCAACCCCACACAGGTACAAGCCAGCGTCTTCCCAGCCCATCTGAGTCATCATGATGCTGAAGGAGCCTGGAAGCTCCTCGTTGCTCAGCAGAACTCGTCCGATGTAGTCCTTGTCAACATCACCACTGCTGTCGATGATGTTACGGCAGCTGGTTTTCTCCATCTTGCACAGGAATTTCCTCATGTTCGCACTGTCCTTGCCAAAGCTGCAGGACATGGTCACAGTGCTGTGCAGCTTCACGTAGAAGAGCTCGGCTCCCTCGGGTATGTGTGGACCTGTGCGTACCGAGACACCGGTCAGGGTCTACTGCCTGTTCCGTCAGTAACCGCGGGCGGCTCTGAAGGCTTTTATTATGCACGGGGTTTCTCCCTGCTTTCCTATATTTCATGATCACATGCCACTCCTGGCATCATCTACCCAGCTGCATCCCATGTCTCTCACATATTTCAGGACTGAGGTCCCTGCTGTGCCACTGCCCACTTTGTAGCGTGGTTTGTCCCAAAGCCTTCTTGCTGGGGACTGTGCCACGAGTTTGCACTGTGCTCTGCAGCCTGAGCCTTGCCCGGCGGTGTGGTGCCATCCTGCACACCGTGCCCTCGTGGACTTGTGCACAGGCTTGGCTTGCACAGCCTCAGCCGTGGGCTGCGGTGATCACGTCGGAGTGATGGGCAGCTCTGCCCTCCGCCTGCATCGCCCTAAATTTTAGTGGCTGGGAGAGGTCAGCAGTTTTTAAGCAGTGTTTGTGACCTTGAGATGAGGTTTAGTTAATCTGATTTTTATGCCAGGTTTTTGATCAAAAAATTCATTCTGTAAACAGGGGAAAATGAAAACTGCTCTTTCCTGAATGCATGGAGTATCTTGAGTTCTTAGACACTGGACAGACTATCTATGGAGCCTGATTAAAAAGAGAGGGGGAAAAGTTAAAGAAAATAATACTTTAAAGAGCCCCCAGACTGATTACCTTCAGAAACATCCAGACTGACTTTGTGGGAGAGCCCTCTGCCATTGATACCAATGCCACACTGGTAGGTGCCTGTGTCCGCTGCTGTGAGCGCGGAGACGTTAATCTGGAAGTATTCCGCCTGCGGGTAGTTGGTGATGGAGACTCTGCCTTGGTAGCCTGGAGCAGTGTAGCCGCTGGTGGAGACAACAGTCATGCAGCCCATGGCCGATTCCCTGCACCAATACTTTCTGTCGTGCCTGTTCACGCTGGTGGGAGGGTAGAAGCATTTGACGGTAACGGACCCGTTGAGCAGCCCATAGACCTGCCGTGGACCCACCACGGGGCTGGAGACTGCAAGAGGAAAACACGCTGGCTGTAAACATCAGCTGTGCCGCGAGCCCGAGTGGGCTGCAGGGCAGGGGTACCGGGGCAAGCGCGGACCCCCCGGGGCTTTGCAGCATCGTGTGGTCCGAAAGGTCCCGTGGCAGCGATGGGGTAGGGATACCCTGAATCCTGCTTCCCCCTTAGTGATGCCACCTCTGGTCTTAGGCCACCCACAGGACCTGTGTCCCATCCCATGCAGGTTACACTTACTTGCTGCTTTGGGGTTGTATCTGCCGTTTACAGTTTCAGCTGGGAGGAAGGCGAGCAGCAAGACGAATGCTAGTGCAGGCATTTTTCTTGCATTCCCTGGAAAAGGCACAGACGTTGGTGAATAATCACATTTGCAAAATGATTAAGTTAACTGATCAAGTCATCTAATCACCTCATGCTTGGAGGATGCCAGGGCTGTGGCTACTTGAGCTAGAGAGAATATAGCGCTTAATCACTTCTGTCAAGCAGTTGCATGGGGAAGAGGGAGCTGAAAACACTGCTCTTGCCTGTGTTGCTGCATGGCATCATGACTGCCCGTGGGTCTCATGCCAACACCCGTCTTCCCTTCTGTAAGATGAGGGGAGCTGTTCTTATGACGAACTTGGTTAATGCAATGCCTGCAAGCCACCAACATATCTGTCCCTGGGGCACTCTGCTCTGGCAATGTCCCTTGGGCAGGCAGCAGCAGCGGTGTGCACAGCATAAAAAAATTCAGAATCAGAAATGGTATCTGGTTTTACACTTGTAAGCCAGACCAGCCCATGGCAAGGCTGAAGTCCAAAAATGGTCCAAAAGCCACTGAGCCCTGGCAGGCATGAGGGTCAGGAGGCAAACCGGAGCTCAACTGCTCACTTGGACCTTGCCAGGAGATATTGCTGCTTTTAATTGTTTAATAGCTGGGGTCATATTTTCTTTGTGTTGTCCATGCAGTGAAAGGAAGGCTTGTTCACTTGTGAGCCTGGGTGCCAAACCCACTCCTTAGGGAAAGTGGCTGACAGAATGGCTTGGTTTGGAAAGGACATTTGAAGATCAATTAGTCCACCCCCCCTGCCACGGGCAGGGACACCCCCCACCAGCCCAGGGTTGCTCCAAGCCCCGTCCAACCTGGCCTTGAACCCTTGCAGGGATGGGGCACCCACAGCTGCTCTGGGCAATGGTGCCGGTGTCTTTCCACCCTCACTGTAAAAATTTCTTCCTCATGTCATCAAGCAGAGTTCCTGTCTGAGCCAGTGTTTAATTACTGTTCTTTATTTCCCTGGTCTCTTCAAGGACTTGCAAAAGAGAGAAAGGATAATATTACCTCTTTTTTTTTTTTTTTTTTCCCCTGATTGCTGATAAAGTTAGCGAGATGCAAGGATTTACCCCTCGCCCCCACCCCTCCAAGAATCAGACTTACACCCAGTAAAGCACTGTCCCACCTGTACAGCCACCCAAACCTTCCATGCCACCGTCAACCCTTGGCCGGGGCTCAGCGATGGTTACTGGGGAACGCCAAACCCAACCGCCTGTCTCTGGAAATGTGTCCGTAGTCTTTAGGATGAATATTTCTGACCTTCCTCTTGCTCTGGGCTGAGTGATGGCCAGAGGAAGCCAAAGCTCTTAAGTCACTGAACTGACCCGCGCGTGCCGGTGGACACCGCCTGGTTCGGTGGTGGAAACGTGCGTTTCCCGAGCACGGCTGCTGCTGTGCCTGCCTAGCCAAGCGCCGGATAAATGGTGGGTGCCAAAGAAAGTCTTTATAGACACGTAGAGGAATTTGATTTCAAGGCGTCAGGTGACACAATTTTATTAAGGGTAATTCCTGGTAGAAGAAAAAGATTTTTATTTCCGTGTAAAGATGAATGGTGTTCTGTTGTTCTTTCTTCCTTGTATTGTGATTTCTAATTGCTCAGTGGTCACTTGTCCAGGGCTAATAATTAACTCACTGAGCATGAAAAATGCTCTTTCATACACATCCCAGAAGGAGCCAGCAAGACAAACATAACATATTCTGTAGAAAGCAAACAATATAGCACAAAAGGGCCTTGATATTTGCACCATGCTAACAGCAGTTCCTCTGGCTGATGGTCACCTCGCTGCCCTCCAGTGAACGTGGCATCCCAGTTCAACTCTCCCCTTCTTGGCAAAATTCGAATAATCTGTTAGTCTGATTCATTCCCAAAGCAATCAGCTACTTCAGGGTTACAGACAACATTGTTTTGTCAGCTAAGGAAGGGTTACCAAGACTTTTTTTTTTTTTTTGAAACTAAGATATATCTGTGTCAGGAAAGATGCATGCAAGAGTGCTGGCATCAGGGTCCTTGTATGCATGTTAGAGCAGGAAAAATTTTTGCCCCTCTATCTCTGAGGACATGTGCACTTGTGCCTACACAAGAGCAGCGATTCTTGCGTGCTCACATGACCAACTTCTGCAGCTCTGAGTTGTCCCTGGTCCCGTTTCCTCAGATGCTGTTAAAACCTTCCCCCGGTCACTGAATAAATGGAGAGAACTCCCACGTACAGCAAGTCTGAGCACGTTCTGTAAAAATCTGTGCTGAACTGTCACGCTGATCCCCGGAGCTGGGTGGCTGGAAACCCCCTCCTGCGCGCGGGGCCGTGCTGTGCTCGGGCAGCGACGCTTCCTAGCCTGCAAAACTGGTACAAATGGGCTTTGCAGGTCACGCTGCAACGGGCAAGAGCTGTTTGAGTTGCTGGAGGAGACTTTCATCAAGCTGTTGGTCCTCGCTTTCAAAGAACTTTTGCTGCTGGATGTGCCGTCTGTAGTCAGAGCTCAAGGTCTAAACCTCAGAGCTGCAGGGAAGAGAAAAGGCTGCCGAGCTCATACGAAAGGGAGAGCAAGTAAGTGACTGTGCAAGCGATTTGTGTTCGTGCTTCTGCAGATGGAGAGGGAGTTGAAAGGACAGAGGAGATGGGACAGCAAAGGTTTGTAGGGGGCTGTAGAAGGGTCCTGAGGCTTCACACCAGAGGGAAATGCCATGTGTGCCGTCTCCAGAGCGGTTGGGAAGCAAGCTTATGGTGAGCGTGGTGGAGAGGGTGACGTGCCTGTGCCCAGCCTGTACTTCTGCCACTCAGCTGCAGCTTCTCACCAGTCTACCCTAACTTTCAAGGAGTAGGGAAAGGGGAAAAAACCAGCGCTCCTTTGTTACTGCATTGGTGAAATGATTCCTGGAGCTGGCAGCGGAGATGAGGATTCATTTTGGGCTTCATATACAGATGCACAACCATATCAGTATGTGCCCCCTGACTCCAGCAGCACCAGCTGCTTCAGAGGAAGGTTCCCCTAAGTCCTGGTGGGGTCTGGTGGCTGTCACAAAGCATGAAGCTTATGCAGTGCTCCCAAAGCCTTCCAGCTGCCCTTGGTCATCCCATATGGGAGCACTTGCACTGACTTTGCAGGTGGCTGATGCTCCTGCACTGGTTTTGCCTGGGGGCTGGGTGACGTGGCTGGGTTGGGATCTGCTGTCACATTGGGTTCCCCTCTGCTCGTGTCCACGTCTCCTGCTTCCCCCTCTTGCAGGCACTGCCCTGCGTGTCCGGGTGCCTGCATTGGATCTCGGATGGCTCTTGGAGCAGGAAGGACCGGGCACATGAGGCCATGCTGTCCCCATGGACAGAGGGACACTGGAAACCTCTCCTGCAGGGAAAACCTTATCCTAGCACATTGCAGCAGGACGGGTTGCCAGGACCTTGTCTGGTGGCCCATGTGCGTGACACTGCGGGTTGGTGCCCGCAGCCCACTTGGCGTGGCCAGCGAAGCACCAGAGCTGCCAGGCAGGAGGGATCACAGAAGCTGGGGGGAACGTGGATGCAGGATCTGTGCCACGTACGTCTATGCAAGCAACGATGCTGCTGTCTTAAACCTGATGCATTAGAAAACCTAGTGAGAAACTGTCTGCAAGGCAGCGCAGCGGACTGGTTAGGAGGGAAAGCGGGGAGGGAGCCCAGTTATTCCCACTGGGATGGAGTCCCTGAGAAGCTGCTCTGCAGCACGGGGCAAAGAAGCCGTGGGTGCGAGGTGCTGGCACCGTGCTCGGCAGCCACCCCTGCCAGCCTTTTGGCCTTCAGCTCGCCCACGCTGTTGGGCCAGTCGCCACAGGCTGCCGAGCCATCCCGGTGGTTAGTTTGAAACATTTTGCTAGGTGAAGGCAAGGGGGGATTAAAACTTTGCAGTAGTTCCCCCCTCCGTCTCCTCTCGCGGTGCAGGGCTTGCAGAGAAGCAGCTGTGGGGAAAGCTTTGCGCCGCATGAACGTGTGTGTCTGGTGTTTGCAAAGTCCGTGGTGCAAGTTGGTCGCCTTTGGATTACTGCTGGCTGTGGCTGTACTCCTCTCTCTCTGGTTTTGTGTTTGTTTTTGGGGTTTTTTTTTTTTTTTGGTTTTTTTTTTAAAGCTAAAATCCAAATCTTGGTTTTGTGTATTTACTTTCATTTTGCATCTCCAACACTGCTGGCTTCCTTCCCTGACCCGATCTAACAGGTTTTGAAGGTTTTAGAGCACAAAACCTGTATTACAGCTGAATTCAGGAGCTGGGAGTTTGCACGTTGGTGCACGAGCTTTCCATTCTGAACTCTGGCCTCTGGACACCGGTGTCACCAAGATGAGGGCAATGGCATTGCCTTGTCTGGGATGCTCTGCCAGGCGGGGGTGGCTCCACGCTCTCCAGCTGTTTGCAGAATGCTGCTGTGTTTGTGTGTGTAATGCAACAGGGATTTCAAAGAACTGTATCACCCCAAACCAGAACAGGGTAGGATAATCATTAGCAAGATTGATACTAACGAATCAAAATATTTAGTTTTAATATGCTTTAAACCAGGAGAGATAGCCATTGCCAGGTAAATGGCATTAATTTTCTCCTAGTTGCCCGTTTCCATGTTTAGCTTGAGTTGCTGTATTTGTGA
>JAVJGJ010000035.1:5324260-5335122 GCA_035590215.1 Microhierax caerulescens
CTCGCTGCTGGTGCAGAACTGCTGCTTCCCTCCCCACGTGTGCGCAGAGGAGTCCTTAAAAGTGTCTCAAGACTTTCGTTCTTCTCCTTCCCCACCTCAAAGCAGTAGTACAAAAGATTTTGCATTTCAGAAAGACAACGAAGAGGCGTTACTTACACTCCGAGTCACTTCTGCAGACCGTTCTGTTACTTCTTGCTTTTCCTTTTAGCCGGAACGCTCCCGGGTTTGCTGGTGTCTCGGTGGCCCAGCCCAGGACCTTCTGCGAGTGTCCTGCCTCCCTGTCGCAGCCGGACACAGGCTCTGGCAGTGCCAGGCTGTTTTAAATACTCCTTGTACCTCTAGCCCTGCATTTCCACCTGTTGTGCCTTAAAGGAATAGCATCCAAAAGCTCTGGCAGGTGAGCACCACCCCACGTGAGAGCAGGGAAGCCAATGCCCATCCCAGCTCTGCTGGTGCTTTGAGGCTGCACGCTGTTATTTACCTTCTGATTACACGCTGCCGTTGCACAACAGCCACCCAAGGGTGGGCTCCCAGGCATGGTCCGGGGCACCTCTGTCTCCTTTGGGAATCAGGTCAGTGCTGTTGGGGTCAGCTCCATGGGAGGTCTTCTGCTCTGCTGGGAGCGGGGTACCTCTGAGATGGCTTTCTGCTCGGACAGCGAGGGCAGTTGTGACTCCTTGGTTTGAAGATGGGTGCCTACACCTGGCCCTAAGATACTGGGGAGCCTGATGGGGTCCCAGTCTGGGTATGCAAGGGTCCAGCCAGCCCCCTCCCCTTTGTTGACATTGCAACATCACCCTTGAGCTGTGATTGTGTTTCTTATCGTGCTGGGCAGGACAGCCCCTTGCTGCAAGGACTGACCTGGCTTCTGATCTTGTGATACCTCCAACCAAGAGTGGAATAGCTTTGTAGGGAAAAGATGGATAAAACCAGGTGGTTTGTGGTTTTTTTTTAAAGCTTTTGCACATTTTTTGGAAACCAGTGTCCCTAAGAAAACACTGGTTGGCTGTGCTGGAAGAGCAGGTCTGTCTCCCTCCCCTTCTTTCTCCAGCCTCTTTGGATCCCCTCAGCCCTGTGGGAAGAGCAGGAGTCTGGGTGGGCAAGGGTTGGTCTTGTCTATACAGACCAAGAATATTGTAAGCTTTTTAAGATGAAAAATAATTAATAGGAGTTTTCTGCCATTTTCAGCCTCGTTTCTTTGCTCTCCTGCTGTAGGCATGTCAGGGGCCCAGATACAAATTCCCAGTGAACTGTGGGGTTGTCAGAAACAAGACCCTGTGAGAAAGTACAAGTAATGAAGATGAAGGTGTATTTGTATTGTGTGGGATGAATCATTAACTTGCTTTACCTTGTACTAATGATGCAAAAGCAGTAATTTCTTCTAACTAGGGGGTCACGAAGCTTTTCTCATCCGCTCTCAGTGAGAGTGGATGGGCTTAAACAGGACGGCAGCTCCAGGTGTTCTCACTGTGCCTGCGAGCAGCGAGATCCTGACCTGGAGTTGGGATGTTTGGCAAATTTGTCAGATCTTAAGTCGGCCTTGGAAGTACCTTTTTTTCTGGCTAAGGGTGCTGAGCTCCCTTCTTTCCATGAATGTGCCCCTTTGGAGGCGAGGAAGGAGCTTTGGAGGTGAAGGCTGCTAAGTGTTCTTGCACAGGGTGGTCTGGTGGGGGTCTTGAACCAAGAGAACAGCCACCATCTCTCCCAGATGGGAGCAAACGCTGATCCTCCTGCGTGTCCTTCCCACCCGCGCTGCTTCTCTGGCCACTGCTGGCATTATTTGTTCTCGGGCACCGAGTTGTGCTTGCTTGGCCACAATAGGCACAGGTGTGTTTGCTTTCCTACCCCTCCTGCTCCCCAGGCGCCTCTCCTCTGGGTGCCAGCATGTCACCTCCCGCACTCACCGTGTCTCGATCCTGCAGTTGCACAGAGATGTGTGTTAAAGAGCCGGGGCTGTGCAGGGGGAAGGCGGCGTGGCCGCGGGGAAGAGGAGGTCCTGGCAGGAACCAGCCATGGGGACCTGCAACCGCTTGTACATCTCAAGGAAGAAATGTTAGTCCCGGGCGGATGAACCGTTTCTTTAACCAAGCCCTTGTCCCCGCCCTTATGGTTTCTGGTAAAACCAATCTGTTGGTTTAACAGATGAGGAAGCATCCTCCTGCCAAGTCATGGATTCCAAAGCACTTTGGTATCTCCAGAAAACAAACAGCTCTGAGCTTGGTGGGTTTTTTTTCTGGCCAAAGCAGAGGTTGCTCCTAACCTGAAGCATGCTGGTAGGGTCTGGGCTGCGTTTGGGCTGAAACGATTTGATTTTGAAGCTGTGGATGGTTTTGCAGAAGAGGCGGAGGAAAAACAGCACTTGAGAATTTGGGTGTCTTTGGTAGACTGAAGTCAGATACAGTTTACACGTTGCAAAATAACCCAGTGGATAAGGATTTTAAAAAAAAACAAAAAAAAACAAAAACAGAAAATCCTCATCTTTTGCCTAGTGCTGAGCAAACCTACGGCCACGAGGGTCCTTCCTTCCCACACCCCCTCCCCAGCTTCACCTTTCCCTCGGAGTGCTCAGCCTCTGTGAGAGACAGTCAGGGTTGCACACAAATAGCTTTTATTAGAGATGCTTTATTTTATTCTTTCTTGTATAAACCACAAGTAGCAAGTGACGTTGGGGCAGCCTGCGGGGGTTTGGCTCTGAACACGGGTCACTTGGCTTCTGAGCAGGGCAGTGAGCAACAAGTGGCGCCGGGCGCTTTGCAGTTTATAGCCATGGCTTGGCTTTCCCTAGGGAAACTTCCAAGCTCACGTATGTGGGGGCTTTGGAAGGGGGTTCTGCCTCAAGTCTTCATCAGTCACCTTGAAAAGTTCTTTTTTTCCCTGTAGGGTTGCTGTAAAAAAAAAAAAAAAAAGAACAAAACCCAACAACAAAACAAAACAGCAGCTATGATCTGGCATTGCCTCTCTACGATATTTTTACGAGCAATTTCATGGGTGTTCCTGTTTTCATGCCAAAGTCGATGTTTGAAATGAGTCTGATATTTCAGGGAGTCCTGACACCAGAAAGCTAGGGAAGGGACTTCTGGAGGCAACCTCCTGCTCAGCCGAAGAGGAGAGTTATCCTGGGCTTCACCCCGAACCAGACATGGAGAAACACAAGGCACAATTAACAGCTGCTGCTTTATGGTCTCGTTTTTAAAGTGTTTCACAGAATGTTGATTGTTTATTTTCAAGGGTTTGTGTGTGTGTGTGTTTCTCTTTCCATTCTTTATATTTTGGACTGCAAGAACCCTTCATGCAGCTGTTCTTTTTATAAAGTAAAATCTCTCAAACAGCAGTAAGACTCGCATAGTTTTAGCAAGTTGTATCACAAAATGTTCTAGGCAGGAACCTTTGCGGCCTTGGGTTTATAGCCACTCTGAAGGCTTCTTTTGACATCTATGATATATTCTCTGAACAGCTTTAAAAATGTGATGTCTGCAGCTCTGCTGCTAATCGAGCCAGTGGATGTTTCAAATAGGAAAAGAAATACGAGCGCAGGCTCAGTGCTGGGCGCAGAGGTGGCTGCTCGTTCCCGAGGGTGCGAATGGTCACAATCACTTGTTCCCCTCTGCAATTATCTGACTTTAAAATATTTTCAACTGCTTGTATGATCAGAGTTTGGATCGAAGTGCATTGTAGCGAGAATACAAAATGCCATCACCACATTTTTAAACCACTATTCCACTGTTTGATTGATTTTACTTTTTTTTTTTCCTGATGGAGAAGACTACTTTACACTGATACAAATTTCCTCAAATTGGATATACTTTAAAATATTTGCTGGCATGTTTTCCACAAAAGCTTCTATCTAAAGAGTATGAATATTCCAAGACAGGCCCACTGTTCTTATATTTTGCCAGAAGACACAGACTTTTACAGGTAAGTTGGTCATCCTGAGTCTTCCAAGGATAGCATAGATTATCCTGCACAAGTAGGACAAAAAAAAAATTAATATGATTGCAACACAGTGAACAAGAATTGCTCCTGTGTAGTATTGCAAGAGGTCATAAGCAATCAGACTTTATTGAAACAAGCAAGGAGGAAGAGCAATAACATGTTTACTATGCGTAAGCAAAAATTATAATCAACCCTATAAAAATTAATAAAACTCATATAGGATTTAATCCAAGGCTTTTGAAACCTGTGGCTCAACGTTTCTTGGTAAGGAATAAATACAGTAGTTTGGCATCAGAACATAAATCCTGGGCTGCGGGATCGTAATTCCTGGACTGCAAATCTGGTGTCTAAACTATAGAGGTACTCGACATACTAAGCTGCAAATCCTTTGCTTAAAATTTGGTTTTATTCTCTTCTACCAAGGCAAACAACACTTGCAGTGCCAGTTCCAGAAGACACCCATGTTTGCCAGTCTGTCCTGCATTCGTGCACTTTTTCTGGACTCGGGGTTTCCTCCGTTGTTTGCTCTTTTTCAGGGCTCTGAGCAGCCCGTGTCGGTGCTCGTTCCGCGTTTCCCGTGGCGCCGATTTCTTCTCCTTAAAAACAAACCCAGACACGTGCAATGGAGGGAACACCTCCTGTAATGCCTGTTTAAACGTACCAGCATGTCACAGCAGACACCAGATTAGGCCCATTGTTCCCCAGTTTCATTCTTGTGAAAAATGTTATTTCTGCTCACTGCTGTTGGTGGCTGAAGGCTTTTGTCCCTAATTTTATCTCTGAGGTCACAATATGAGATGGAATAAGATACATGCATGTATTTTTTGAAAATCGGTTGTTAGCAAGGAGGTTTGGGGCAAGACTTTGTCAGCTTTGTGCTGAGTGGGCTGGATTTGGCCCCAAGAAGCCGCCCAGCACTTAGCCGCTCGTGCTGTACAGGTCCCTGCACTTTATACTTCAGAATTTCCGAGTGCTTACAGAGCCATAAATCTTCTATGTGCAAACCCTCAGCCTTGCTTTCAGCAGGACTTCAGAATTTCCATTTCCTTCATTTGCTTTTTGTTTAAGCATGTTAAACGAAAAAAACCCAACTTTTCTAGGGCATTGCTTGCCTGCAAGTACGGTTGCACTTTCGGGCTGCAGAATGGATGCGTGTCTCAGAGATGGAAACTCTCTTGGTGATTTCCAGCTCTTGGAAATGACAAACAAAGCCACTGCAAAACACCAACCGCAACCCAAAAGGTGTTGCCTGGCCAACTTACCCGTCTCCTTTTGAAGTTTCATTTTGGTCAGGGCGAGAATGGTGATAGTGATGAAAATCAGTGAAATGAGAGCTGGGAACACAACTGGGAGCAGGCGTGATTCACCCGATGAGCTGGAAAGATGAGCCACCGGAATTAAATGGGATTTTGATTCATCTACAGGGTGGTTGAGGTAACTTAATGCAGCCTGTTGGTTTTACACCAAAGGTTTTAAAGGAGTTATAAACTCTGAGTCGGAGCAGAACAGTCAACAACGTCAAGTAGAGATAAAATCATTTGATCTGGAGTTTGGCTTATAAGGAAGTAATTTCTACAGCTGCCTCTGCTCTGTGTGGGGGTTTAAGCTGCCAGATGAATTAGTGCCCCCCACCTCCCCAAGGGAAAATGAGCTATTTTCATGATAGAGATACACAAGCAAGGTTCATGCACTTTCTTTGTGAGTTGCTGTAGACCCTCAAGCTGTTGGAGGGTAACTATGTGCCACCTCTTTCCAAAAAAAAAAAAAAAAAAAAAGAGATAAATGCTATCAGAGCTCCACAAACAGAGGGAGCTTTGCCAGGAATGGGGCAAAATCTGACTCTTTGTGCAGGAGCAAGATTTGTGGTTGGTAACACGCTCTCCCCTTCTCTTTCTGGCTGGATGGTGGGGAGGTACGGCTTGAGGGAGGCTGAGGACGGGGAGGATGGTCTTCTCGTGTTGCGCGTCACCGGGGCAGATGAGAGCTCCGAGGTGCTTGGAGCTCCTCAGGATATTGAACTGGATTTGTGGACTTTGTGGTTTATGATGACTGATACTGCAAGATTGGATGCATCTGTCCATCTGCATACGTAAATCACACCAGGCTGGATGGTGGCCACGGCTGGGGTGAAAGGTGTAAGAGCTGCTCGCAGCTTGCTCTGCAGCAGGAAGCACCAAAAGTAAATTTGCTGGGGAAACCACTTGCACAGGGGCGAGCCACAGGGCTTGCTGGAGAGAAGTACCATGCAATAATTACTGGCCAAAAGAGCTCACAGTGCTTTGATTAATAACCTTGTCCAAAGACAGCTCCTTATGCCATGCAGAGCACCCAAATGCCACCCAGGTTACTGGCTGCCTAGGGGGGCTTGGATAACGTCTGCAGCGAGGTACGTCGCAGCTACAGACTGAGCAGCGTTGTCGCTCAAGCCTAATGCTTCCTGGCGTCCTGTCTCCACACCGAGCAAAGAAAAACAGAGAGAAGGACATCTGTCGACTCTGGCATCTGATCTACAGCAGTGGCCAGCACCAGATTTAGAGACAAGGTCGAAGATACGTGCCACAGATGGACGTGAGATAACCTTGCCTTCTGCTTCTCTAACTGCTGATGTCTCCCGTCGGTGTTTGCAGCTTGCAGCCTGTGCAGGGCCCTGGGAAAGGCAGACAGGTTGTAAAGCACCAAGTTAGTGCCAACGAGAACTGTGGCCGTGAACTTACCTCTCGCGATAGATTTTGCCTGGGGAGGTCACAAAGGTGCTGGGGGGGGCAGTGGGCAGCAGGGTGCTGGTGCTCTCGGTGACGGTGCCCGTCGTGTACGTCAGGTCTGCGATGCTCCTCTGAGTGGGCGTGCTGTGGGTGGCCAGCCTTGATAAAGTGGATTGCACAAGAGTGGATGTTTCTGGGTCCTGTGAAGAGCAGATTTCTATGGAGAAAATTAATTTGAGGCTTGAATACCCATCTCCTTGCAGAGGCACCATGTTAAATTTGCCAAAGATTTACGCACTTCACCTTGCATCTCGGCACGAAAAAATATGCCGCATCATATGACCAAACCCAAGCGTTTCTGTTTTCCTTTGAATCTTACAGAAAGCAGCTTGGGAGCACTAATGAAAATCCACTAATGCTTGGCAATTATCATACTTAAACCCCGCTGTTTCTGTCTCTGTCAGCTGAACGGTTACATAAATCTGTGTATTTACATGCTGCAGTTTCTAAAACTGCAAGATAACCTTCAGCTTATCTCCAGAGCTACGCACAGCTCTCTGTGCTGCACTTGCTAGGATCAGGATGGCGTATGCTAGGGGTTTGCTTCATAAATAATCAATAATATAACTCAAATTAAATTTGCTCTGAAATCTCAGCTTTACATCCCTGCCTCTGGAAACCTCTACCATCACCTCAGTTACGTGCCAGTAGCTTCAAGGTGAAACGTATAGCTGATGTTTCTCATAATGTTGTTGTAGTTATAGTACAGAGGAGAGTCTATTCTCGTGTCTGTGAAGGGGTAGAGGAAAGAGTCATTTAAAAAAAAAAAAGAGGAGGATTTATTGTGTTCCAAGCCATCCCATCACCTACCCTTCTGGATGCGCAGCTTCACAGAGGATGTGTGCTCTGTGTGCCCGTTTTTAGCGCCGCACCAGTACCATCCTGCATCCTCCTCTCTCAGGTGGCTCATCACCACCGTGTAAGACCCATTTTCCAGGTCGCTGCTGGCTATTTGTATTCGCCCTTCATAGGATTCGTGCACAAACCCATCCGCATCCAGGAGCAGCGAGCAGCTAGCCTCCTTCCACCTGCACAAATACTTCTTCTCGTAGCTCCCCTTGGGATCATAGTGGCACTTCAAGGACAGTGAGCCTCCGACTGTGCCGCTGAGAAATTTTGGTCTCTTGGGAAGAGTGGAGGCTGCAGGATGGAGAGGGCTGCGTTAGCATTTCGTGCTCCTCATCCAGGGCTGCGAGGCACCCTGCACCCCATCCTACCTGTGGTCACCTGCAGAGCCACCACCCGTGGGCTGTCCCGGCTGCTAAGCCTTCCCGTCCCGCACCTGTACAACCCCGAATCTTCCTTTTTTAAGTCATTTATCAAGATTTTGAAAGCTCCAGAGCTCTCCTGAGGGGTGATAGAGATTCGTCCTTCGTGCCTCTTGTCCACGTAGCCATCGGTATCAGCTATGAGAGTACAGCTGGTTCTGCCCAGTTTGCACCAGAACCTCTTCTTGCCACCTTGGGTGTCCCTGGGTGGGCACAGGACCATGACAGAGCCACGTTGCTCCCCCTGGATGAGGTCGATCGGCCCCAGAGCCCCAGCATCTGCAGGAGAGAGCACAGCAGGCACCGTCCAGCCTGCAGTCCCCGGCCAGGCAGGAGGGTTCCCTTTCGCATCTCTGAGCGGCTCATTTGACCAAATCCGGGGACTTTTATACCCATCCTTGCAAACACCTGGTTCAGGGGTAGAAATGGCTGCCGCACAATGATGCTCCGGTGTCTGGCCCCAACCCGCTCCCCAAGAGCCGAGCTGCCGGCGGCCCTGAGCATCCCCTCCCCCCAGCCACATCCTACCTGCCACCACCGTCAGGTTCAGGCTGACGTACAGGTCGCTGTTGGAGGTGCCGATGCCACATCGGTAGGTCCCCGTGTCACTCTTCTTCAGCCCTGTCATTGTCACCATGAAGGTGCCGTTCTGGGGGATGTCCTTGAGAGACACTCGCCCCTCATGGTCTTTTGAGGTGTAGCCGGTTGTAGAAATGACGGTGTAGCAAACCCTGTTTCTTGCGATTTTGCACCAATATTTTCGGTCGTGTTTGTTGGCTGGCGTGATGGAGTAGAAGCACTGATGGGTGACCGATCCTCCAACCTCACCTGTCAAAAACTTGGATCCATACAAGGTGCTTGAAACTGGCTCTTTGGGGGAAAGGAGGAAGCAGAAGGTGTCGGTTACTCAGAGACAACCAGATCCTCGCCTGCCAAAAGCCAGCACAGCTCCTTCAGGTCAGGGCCGTAATTATGAGTGGCACCAGCAGGACATCTGGCTCAGAAGGTTCAGAGTTTGTTTTGGATGTGGTGTGTTACCTTCCTTGTGTCCCACATGATCCACTGGAGGATCTGGTGGTGCAGAGCCACTGTACCATGCCGCAGCATAGATGGGGAGACCCTCGATGCCCCACACCCCCACCAGCCCTGACAGTCCTGCCTGGGGTTAAGTGTCAAGGGCAGCTGTCAGCAGCAAACACCTAAGAACAGCCTTTGGCATTTGTGCATTCTGCCTCATCTGGCAACTTTCTTCTCCCTACAGATGCATTGCCAGGCACAAGTGGCTGTCTGTAGCGAGCAATACGGAGCTGGGATTCTCCTCCCCAGCTCTTGCTGTGCCTTTGCTAGCTCTCTGCAGACTTCTAGAGGGTGGGAAGGCTTGGCCAGTTTCCATTTTGCAGGTGGAGGTGCCTAGTGTTCGAGTGAGGATTTACCCAGGGAGGTACCAGTGTCCCCAGCTCCAGCTTTGCCTGTCCCTGTCAGTGTGGGTGCCTGAGACTGGGTCTCTTGGTGACTCACCTTGCAGCAAAGCTGCTAAGAGAAAGAGAACTGCCATGTCCAGCCTTCACGGATTTTCACTTGGCAAACTTCAAAAATTAGGATTTTTTCTGATGTCTGGGATATCAAACAGAAGAGAGAGATTGGGGCTGGGATCTGCCGAGGTAAAGCACCCGGGTTGCTCTGGTGGTCGTGCGGAGCAGAGCCCCCCGTGTCCCCGGTGGCTCCCAGCCCGTGACAGAGCTTAAGCCAAAGATAAGGGAATTTCAAAAAGGAACAGAATTGCTGACAGCGCTTTGCAGCTCTCGCACCCCTGCGCTGTGGCTAGGATGGCTACCAAAGGCATTGCTGGGAATGGCGGGGGAGCCCGGCACCGCAGCGAGCCAGCAGCCACCCCCGGCACTGCGGCACCAGTGGCACCAGTGCCTGCCTGTACCGAGCCGCTCGCGATTGCTCCGGTGGTTGCCAAACGTGGCACCGGGCAGCCACCAGCAGCTGTGAGGCACGGCGCCTGCTCCTGCCCTGCCAGCCTGCAGGCTGGTGGCACCCAGCCATTCCTTTTCTTTTCTTCTGTTTTGGATATTCTTTTTTTTTTTTTCAGCTCAAGGAACAATAGGCAAGGCTGCACTTCTCAGGAATGCCAACATCCTCAACCATCTCCTGCCACACCCCAGTTACCTTTCTTCCTCTCTTTTTTTCCCTGCAATTTATCTTCCTACAGGTGGTTGTTAGCCGCTTTCAGATCTGAATAGAAGCAGTGTTCGAGTGCCTCCGTTTCAAATAGGAATGGCTTCCTTGTTTGAGTTAAAAATTGACTGTTGATTACTGCAGTGTTTTATCCTCCAGAGTCCCTACTAAAATTCTTTGTTTAAGATTTGCCTAACCCCCACTGCAGTTAAAACCATGGTAGGCGCAAATCACGTGGTTTATTTCATGCTCGTTAGCGCACTGGAATCACTTCAAAGCATTCAGCAAATATGAACGAGGAAACGGCACAGGCTCGGTGCTGCAGGGAGCCCTCTTGCCACCCACCGCGGTGCTGAGCCGAGTCCTGCCAGCAACTGCTGGCCGCAGCACCCTGGGCTGGATGCCCGCGGGAGCCCGCTGCTTGCCCACCCTCCACCCCTCCGTGCCGCAGGGGAGTGGGAGATGGGCTCAGCCCTTGCACCAGGCACTTGCTGTGCCTCGCACGCCCTGTGCTGGGGGCACAGTGCGTCCCCCCCAGCTTGCAAACTCAGCTCCCATCCAGCTCTCCCTCGGCTGTTGCTCCGCTGATGGGAAGCGTTGGACGGGGCTGCAGAAACGCTCCCTTCCCTTTTCAGCACAAGCTGAAGCGCTGCGGTGGTGCAGCTGGCACGGCATCCCCTTCGTGCAGGTTCCCCCCCCCCCCCCAACCCCCGTG
>JAVJGJ010000035.1:5345118-5363838 GCA_035590215.1 Microhierax caerulescens
GGGGGGGGGGGGGGGGGCACAACCTCTCAGCCCCACGGAGCTTTTTGCAGCATCTGGGAGTGGCTTCCTCAAAGCAAAGTGCTCATTCTGCCTCCTGCTTCAGCCAGGGTGGCCCCTGCCCTGGGCAGACGCAGGCAGCTGGGGGGGGGGGGATGTCAGCCCCCAGTGTGTAAGCACAGAACAGCCCCCTCGCTCTTTGGCTGTCTGTTAGCCCAGGATCACCTTCCCAAAGCCACACGGGCCAGGTTGCACAGTGGGGACATCAGCTCTGGCCATGTTTAGCATGACCCCCTCGTACTGGGACAGGCTCGCTCCTGGCGCGCTGTGCGTAGGGCGCTGTCTGCGCCCTGCTCAGCTCTTGGGGCAAGAAACCTTAATCCTGCCCAGCTCCCTGCCCGAGACCCTTAGACCGCTGGCGATGCTGCAGGCATGTGGCAGAGCTGCCTCCCCAGCTGTGTGTGTGTGGGGGGGGGGTTACATCCATCCCTGCGCTGGTCCAAGGGCTCCCGGCTGCGGTTATTGCCCACGGCGTGTGGCCATGCGGTGGCTTCCCAGTCCTGCCTGGCCGCTGCCGACCTGGCTCTGGGCTTGGACTGGGGCACTGGGCTCAGGCTGGGGCAGTTAACACCGGCCAGGTTCCTTCTCCCTTTTGGAGCCACGGAGCACGGTGTTTGCTGAGCAGCGTGCTGAGTTTTCCGTCAGACCTCAGCTGATGTGGCTTCTAGATTCCTCCTCGATGTACGGGTCTGCGTACTGCTGGCCAGCCCCAAACTCGTTTAGGTAATTGCTTAACTACAAACAAGCATTTCCCCGCTTTCATGAAGTGTAGCTAAGTGGACGTCGTTTTCTTGCATTCCTTTGATTCTTTGCATGGGTCAGTGGTATTTTTAAATTTTTTTTTAATGTGGGGGTTTGTGAAATGAGGCAGCTTTTGCAGAAGGATGCCCTCCCCTTTTTTGTGTGAAACCAAAGCTCCACTGATGCCTGTTTGGAGAGGAATTAAAGCCCAGCTCTGGGTTTTGTCAGTACGAGCCTGTTTAGTATTCACATAGTGTTCACAACGCTGTCTTGAAAAGCTTACTGTGATGAAAACGACTGAGTGCAACTTGATCTTAATGCTGCATGCAGTTAATTAATGCCAGTAAATTGTTTAGTGCAATTGCCTCCATGGGTCAGCCCCTCTTTCTAGAGAAAGCCTACATTAGCTTTGAAATTAAATTGTCTCTTAGGAGCAAAGGTGCTCGCTTTATTATCGTTATGGAAACAGAACGGTTTGGGTTGGAAGGGACCTGACAGACCATCTCGTTCCCACCCCCTGCCATGGGCAGGGACACCCCCACCAGCCTAGTTGCTCCCAGCCCCGTCTGACTGGTCTTGAACCCTTCCAGGGATGGGGCACCCACAGCTGCTCTGGGCACCCTGTGCCAGCGCCTCGCTGCCCTCACGCTAGCGCAGACTCTCTAGATGTCCATCGCTGAAAGTCAGAATTGCATGAAAGATATTTTTTTTTTGGTGAAGGAAATGATTTTATCCTTTTAAGCTAAGCTGTTAGTGCGGCTTTTCAACAAACACGGCTGCTGTGGTAGGTGTCCCCACAGACCTGGGAGATGGTGCAAGTTGGAAGGGATCGACTGGAGCAGCGTCAGGTCCCATGTCACCCACCCCAGTCTGGCAGCGCCGTGCATCTGCTGACTGTGCTGGAAGCACTTTCACAGAACCCCACCTCGTGTGGGTCTGGGTTGCAGGAGAGCCAAGTCTCTGGTTCAGACCTCACCATTTGCAATGCCCGGCTGCTGCCTGGGTCACTCGTGCTCCTCAAGTCAAGACATACTGAAGGTTAGAAGTCCTGACTGAACTTTACCTGAGCTTTAACTGCAACATAAATCCATACCGAACGGTCATTTTCTGATCATATACAAGTTTATTACAGAAATAAACCACCTCTGTTGTAAAAGGTGTGCAGCATAAACATTGGCAGCATCATCTGGGTCTGAAAGATGCAGGAAGAGTTTGAAAGGGGATGAAATGGTGTTGTCTCAGACTTGCATCTCTCCTTTTGGGCAGCAGTTCTGGGTCTGCCACCAGCACACGCTTCTTAGCTGTCATTTCAAGAGGAACGTGGGTGTTTGTGCCTCTTCTAAGTGCTATGTCCATGTTGTCAGGGCTGGATGAGAGAGCAGGCCAGCAGGAGAGGCAGTGGGGTGTCTGCAGCCCAGGCACTGTACGAGGAGCCCTCGTGCATGGGGAGCATGGCAGTAGTGGCTTTGGGGAGGCACTTGCATGGGGCAAGTGAGTGCTCAGGCCTCAGAGGCTTTGATAAAATTAACAAAAAAAAACCCATAAAATCCTGAAGGAGCTACAAAGTCCTGCAATTCTTCCCAGAGAGGTTTTATCCACAGGCAACACCTTTTAAAATAAGCCAAACTCCCAATTCCACGGCTTCCCTGTTTCAATGAATCCCCAAATGCTTTAAAGACTTTGTAGAGGAGCATGCCCCGTCCACATGCTGAGCGATGCTTTATATAAATAGCTTATTAAACACCCGCTATATACAAAATACTATGTACACAGGGTGTTACTTTATTTGACGTGAAGCTCCAAATACCTCTTGTGGTACCTCTCCCAAGATGCTGGGCCAGGAGATGACAGCAGAAGACACTTCTGGCTGTGCTGCCTGGGGACAGGCAGTGAAGGCGCCTGGATCTGGGGTGAAGAGCCCCTTTTCCAGCAGCCCTGCCACCCACAGAGCTATTCCTTCAGCAGACCGAGCTTCTTCAGCGCCTCTCGCCGGTTCTCATCTGTTGAGCCCTTGGGGGAAATCTTGACGCTGATGCAGGAGCGGGGGGGCTTGGGGAAGCTCTGCAGAGGGTGGGACCGCCGCTTGCTGCTCTTCTCCTGCTCTGCCTGCGCGGGCTCCTTCAGACCAGCAAAGTCCTTCCCCACTCCGAGGGATGCTGGCCGGGGGCGGCTGCTCCTGAGGAAGCTTGGGGCGAGCCGCTCGATGAAGGACATCTTGCCCAAGGAGCTGCTGGTCTTGACGCTCTGCTCCTTGGTGCTGGCCATATAGCTGCTCAGCCCCACGCCGGAGCGCTCCAGGGTGTTGGATTTAAAGGTCATCGGCCGAATACCTGGCACCAACCTCCCCGCTGCCCCGCAGGCTGCCTCGGGCTCCCCGGGGACAGGCAAGGGCACCTCCCTTGGGTGGGGGTGCACGGTAGGTTGAAGGTGGGCACTGGGCTCCCTCCTGTCCTGCGACAGTCCGAGCTTCTCCAGTGCCTCCCGCCGGGCTTTCTCCCTCTCCTTGGGGTCGAGGTGCCCTGAATTCAGCTTTTCGGCAGCAGCATCGCTGGCTGAGCCGGGCTGGGAGCTGGCCGAGGACGGAGGCTCTGCTTTTACCTTCTGGCTGGGCTCCGTTGCAAGCGGCACTTGGCTGGTTTTGCTGGTTTTCAGGATAATGTTTGGTGGCAGTTTCCGTGGCTTGGGGGCAGTTGGAGGCCCGCGCTTGGCATCGGGGTCCTGAGGGGCCTCTTCCAATCTGGATTTCTCTGACTGATTCCATGACGTCCAAGTCTTGGTCTCCTTGCCTGTTTCCTTCTGGGCATCAGAGCGATTGCTACATGACCACTGGTGGCTCACCTGAGCATCCTGGAAGGGATCTGGAGGTTGGATAATCAAAGATTCCAGGGACTTCATCTGGTGTCTTGTGTTGCCTTGGTCAAGCCTGTCCTCCTCGGCCATCTCCTGTGAAGATTTATCTACTGGCACTGGGCCCCCCCTCGTGCAGACCGTTGCTTTGCTGCCAGAAGCTCCGTTTGCTACAGTGATGCTCCTTGGAAGACTGGAATAGCCGGGGCTTGGGGCTGCTGCTGGAGCCGAGCTGGAGAAGGCAGAGACGCCCTTGGCACGCTGCTGACCTGCGCTCGGAGGGGGAGCCCCGTTTTCCAAATCTAGGCGAAGAGAGAGACGAAGTCACGCAGCGTTCTGCGCGCGGGCAGGGGGCACCTTCCTTCCCGCCTGCCAGGCCCCTGCGGTCACGGCAGAGCACCCGCACCCGCAGCTCACCCCGGCCCCAGCGCATGCACCGTCGCTGCTAAGGACGTCAGGGACTTGGGATGTGACAAAGCACCTGGTGAAGGAGGAACCTTGTCAAGCTCTGTGAGCCGGTTTGGAGCACGAGCAAAGATGCTCTGCCCTGCGGTTCTGCTGATCTCGCTCGAGAGCTGCCAGCAGCTCCTGCGCGTCAGAACTGGGAAAATGCCACCGGTGCCCTACCCTACCTGTCTGCTGCCTGCAGCCACCGCTCACCACGGAGCGATGACAACAAGCCGGCTTAACTTACTACCTGTGTGAAACTGGGGCGATGCTCCTTCCCTGCCTGCCAAGGGAATGCACCCCAGCAAGAAAGTCGCTTCGCAAACAAAGGCTGGAGCCGGGGTTTCCCGCTTACCCCGCGCGCTGGAGTCCCTCCTGAGCCACGTCCCGGCCACCTTGGAGGGCTCCATGTAGTCGGTCTCATCAGTAGAGACCCCGCTGTCTGCTTCTGCATCCAGTGAGCCAATAGTTTCTTCTAAGAACATCAAACACTCTTTTTCTTCCACAGATAAGTAGTCATAACTGTTATCACTCTGGAAAAAAAAAAAAGAAAGAAAATAAAAAGTAGTGCGGTAGGTAAAAGAGGTGTATTATTATTTATAGCCCTGGCAGTTAAGAGGAGACCTGTGACAGCTCCTGGCCAGGAGACTTGGCCAGTGGCTATTTAAAAACTGGTACTTAAAGCGACAGAAAACTAGATAACTTCTAAAAATACCCACCAAACATAAAAATGGCCTTAAATATATATATATATAATAATTTCATATACATATATAAAAAATAATTTCATATATATATATATATAACCCTACTGTGAGCATCAGAAGATGGGTTATTCTTAACTTGGGAGCTCAGCCTCTACCTTTTAGTTCCTTAATTTACTTTGGAATATGAGCAGATGGGGAACATGAATGTTCTATAGGTACAGACGCCTGAATCTCAAAAGCTTGCCTACACATCATAAATACTGAAGGCTTATCTGTGGGCGGTGGTCCCTCTCCTTGTTGTCCCATTCATACCCCAGCAAGATCCTGTTTAATTTTTGTTGTATTTCAAGTATCATGAGATAAGATTGCTGTGGAAGTGCCACGTTACAAGGTGATACATGCAATATATCATGAAAAAACTGAAATGCAGGAACGGATGGAGCGTGCATCAGGTCAACAAGCATGGAGGAGAAATTGTCCCAGGTGGAGTTGTTTTGCAGAGAGACACTTACCCAAATGTTTTGCCATGCAATATTGCAACCAGTTTTTCCATCCCTAATAAATTTCAGAGGGTTTGGTTCTGGTTTGCAATACATCAAATGGAAAACCTGTTCAGGGCTGAGTGTTCCACTTACACATATCAATTATGCTCCAAGTCAGACAGGATGTAATTAGCCCATCAATCTTGGAATCAGTGTCTGGAGACAAACAAGCTTTAATGGACAGATAGTGAAAAATTACACATCTACACCCATGGTCCGAACTCATCTCTGTCTTAACTAGGAAATTAATCTCTTGTCAGCCGGGAGGAGTATGGCTCGTTGTCTTTTCCAGGTGAAGTCACCCTTGTTGGAGCCAGTCTGACCCAGTTATCCGACTGGTCTGATCCCCGCCGGGGGAGCTCACCCGGCTCCTCCTGCCCGGTGCCGGCACTATTTGTCTCTGCATCTTTGGGCAACACAGGAGCCGTGGGCTCTCAGCACCATTTCCCAGGGGAAACCTTGCAGGAGCAACGGCTCGTGATTGCTGCCACACATGTGGCAGGACCGAAAGCCTGGGAGTGCTTTGGGGCAAGAATTAATTCGGTCTTTGTGCTGCCCTTAGCGTGGTGCTGTGTCAGAGCCCCCGGGTGCTTCTAAAGCAGCAACGGCGAGCGGTTGTGAGCGGAGATCTGACCAAAATCCTGCCTCAGCTGCCAAGAGGGGCGAGCCAAGCCCCTGCCATGCCCAGGCTGGGCACAACAGGGTTACTTACACGCTGCGAGTGGTTGGAAGCTGTGCTGACCATGCTGTCACAGCTGCCAGAGTTGCAGCCAGCCATCCCCAGCTCCTTCCTAGGCATATCACGGGCTGTCGTGGCGTCTGGCGCGGGGGGCAATACCCCAGCTGAAGCAGAAGAGAGGAGAGGCATTAAGCTGCGAGACCCCCCTGGGGAGATGCAGGCGTGCTGGCGCGGCTGGAGGGGGGGCAGGCAGGCTGTGAAGCTGCTGGATGGCTGCAAACCTGCTTCGCCTTAGGCTGCTTCTTCCAGGAGAAGGGGCAGCTGGGCTTTTAGAAAAGCGTCCTGGGAACCGAAGTTTTCCCCAACAGAATCGGAAACAGGGCAAGCGCCAGACCGTCCACCCACAGCCCATCCACGCTGGTGGTTATTTAATCATCTCGGAGGTGTGGATAAGGTGGTTCCCGAGTGTGGGAAAAGCTGTAAGCCCAGCTCAGCCTCGGAGCTCCACAGCAGTGATGCTGTCCTAATGCAAGCCCCAGCCCAGCTCTGCCTGGCGGGACCTCCTCCCCCCGCCCCTGCCAGCCATGCAGCTGAAGTGCTCTTGAACTTCTGAACACGCTGCCCTGAAATGCTGCTTAGTCACAGCTTTGCTCTGCCAGGACCTCCCTCCTGGCAAAGAGCTTCCCCTGCCACCCTTCCTCGTGGGGCCACGGAGGTGTGGTGGCCGTGGGGAGGTGCCCCCATACCTATGGGGCACGCCGGGGTGTGTTTGGGCATGTGTTTGGGCACATGCCCTGGCAGAGCTGGCAGGGAGCAGGGCAGCGCTGGGGCTGTGTCTCCAGCCGCCCTGGGGGTACTGCAAGCAGCACCCCAATACCCCGCTCTGCTCGTAGCAATGCATCGCTGCTGCTGCTCTGAGCGCAGCCTGTATCCCCAGCGCTGGCGGCACCCGAACGTGCTGCATGACAACCTGCAGCAGGGATCCCAGCAGCCAGACCTTCCCAGGGCAGGGTCCCGGGTGGCCGAGGGGACAGTTATGCTTGCAGGGTGCATGGCCTAGAGAGCTCTGCTGCCTGCGGGGAGAGGCTGAGCAGCCTACAAAAGGCGTAATTACTTATGGATGTGAAGCATTAAGCTTCCAAAATTTACTGACACCACCAATTACGTGTTTTCTTCGTGCTCACCACCCATTCTTCAGCAAAGGAGATCTGGGCTGCAGAGGCTGAAAAGAGCAAAACAACCCCCGTCCCCATCCCACACACACCCCCCCCAACACACACAGACCCACGCAAGAGGATTTGCTGGTCAGAAGACAGAGGAGCCCTTTGTGCTGTAACCTGGCCATGGCGTGCAGCAGCACACTGCTGCCGCTTTTTTTTTTTTTCTTGTAGCAGGATCAGGGAATTAGATCTAGCGATAAGTGAGCAGAACTGGCTGCTTGTTCAGAGTGTTAGACCCTGAAAGAAGTCCTTTGTAATTGGAATATGCCACAAAAATCAGATTTCAACACCCACGCCCTGACAGATCTAATCCTTCCGCGCAGGCGGAGTTTAATATTTCAGTCTCAGCTTTGCATTATTTACTGTTAAAATTACATTTCAGTAAGTGGTGGCTTTGGAACAGCAATACCCTTGATTCTTTGAATTCAGATAACTTTACAGCCAGAGGTTTTCGCTGTCAGGAAGCAGAGACCCCCACTCAGTTTGGGGGGTTTTAGGCTTTTGCAAGCCGCGTGGTTTTGCTGTGCACCTGAACGTTTGCAACGCGCAACCTGGATCTACGTCTCAGCAGCAGGAGGCTACTGGCTGCTTGCTCAGTGCTCCACCGCATTGCTGCAATGCTCCTCACTGCCTTCCACCCTGCCGCACAAACGTGAGAGGGAAAAACCCTGCCGGGGATGTGAAAGTCTTGCTCAGACTTGACGCCTGCAGCTGGTGGGAGCCAGCGTCCGCCGTGCAAGGCGGCTGCCCGGGTGGGAGAGCAGCAGCCTGGCCCAGCTCTCATGGGGGGTCTCAACGGAGCTCATTTCTCCCTGAGGATGTCCACTGGAAAAAAAAATCATTTGCTCTCGTTCAAACAGCGTCTGCAGAAACGCAGAGCAGCTGCCAAGGCTTTGGCACCTGCCAAGCCCCAGCTCACAGGGAGGCAAAGTTCAGCCCGGAGCTCGCCAGGCGCTGGAGAGGATCTACGCAGAAACAAGCACTTCATTTTCCTGCCCACTACTTCTCTGATGAGATTATGGCTCTAATGCGGTCATCCGACCCAGGAAAGGGGGGGAAATCAGTGTTGAAACCCCCGAGTTCTTTATGATTCATAAAGATTTTACAGTTCCTTCCTTTCGCTGAATAACACAGTGGTCCAGGCACAAACTAAAAATAAGGCTGAGCATTTAAATTAAAAGAGATAGTACTTCAAAAGCTGATTTTCAGTGGGGTATATATATTCCCCCACTGAAAATATTTTTAGAGGAGCTATTTTTTATCTAAAATAAAATGCCAGTTCACGCAGCTTTTGTGACAGCTGCCGTAACTGTCCTTTACAAAGCTCCCTGAGCCTTCAAACATCAAAGAGGTGCTGGGTAGCAATTAATGCTAATTGCTTTGTATGAAGAGGCTACTTTCTTTTAAGCCCAGTACTACTCCAAGCACCCTGTCGCAGCTCTCCGGCGACGTTACAGAACCTCAGTGTTTTTGCTGCCGAAGGCAGAGCAGCCGTACCCCCTCTGCCTTTACAGCTGCTGGCAAAGGGCTTTGCCCTGGCGGCTCGGAACACAGAATAAAGCAAAACCCTGTTTGCAGGTACCGTCCCAGCTGCTCCCGCTCCGCAGCGGGACGGATCCCACCGCAGGGTGAAAGGAGACGATGGTGGCAGAGCCATAGTTCCTCCTATTTAAACAAGTAAACCAAGTGCACGCAGCAGTCGCCCGGGCTGTTTGCTGCCCTGAGCACGAGTTTTTCCAGCCTCCCCAGCTTTCCTCCCGCCGCCACCTTCAAACCACCTCGTCCATCTTTCCTGGTGCCACCTCCCGTGACAGCTCTGCCACACTTTCCCCTTCCAAAGCAAAGCATGTCTGTAACCCACAGCTCCACGTCCCACCCGGGCAGGGTGCTCAGCCCCTCACCCACAGCCTGTTCAGCAGAAAAAGGGCAGAAAGTGAAGGACAAGAAGGAATATAGATTATTAATTTTTTTCCTTTTTTTACCAGGACGTTTGTCGTTCCACGCTGCCCAAATCCTTGTCCCGGCCGTGCCTATCCCAGAACTTCTTTGCTTTTCTGGGCTAACCAAACAGAGCTGGGTTACACATTAACTCGCTTCCCCAGCGGAGATAAGGCTGTGTAGGTGCTCGCAAGATACTCGCAGGCGAGCCCCCAGCCCCTCACCTGCAGCCTGCTGCACCGGGCTGGGAGAAATTCATCTTGTACCCACGCAAGGAGCTTTCCTACTGCTCCGGGCTGGGGTCACAGCATTGCCGAGCCCCTAAAGCCCCTTGTGTTCTGACCCAAAGCGGCCGGGTCGCTGCGTGCCGTGCCGTTCCGCAGCGTTGCTCTGAGCCAGCGCGGCGCAGGCAGAGGTGCAGGCAGAGGCGCAGGCAGAGGCGCAGGCAGCGCCAGCACGCAGTGCCCTGGAGGCTGCGGGCAGCTCTGCTCGGTACCACCCAGCTCACTCACTTCCCTGCTCCGGCTGGTGTCCTCTGATGTCCTCAGCACGGGTTTCACTGGAGACTCGCTAATCCGCCATCCTGCTCTGCCGCATAGCTGCTCGCTGACATTCGGAGGAGCCGAGCGCGCAGCCCTGACCAAAGCGCCTTTGTACATAGTAATTAAGTCCTTTGCTGGGCGTTTGCGCCGTGTGCTGCTGAACGCAATGCCCCACAACAGGTTTATTCTCTTAGGTGGTTTTGTGCATGAGGTCCCTCAGCTCAGGGCAGGACCCGGTTCCTTCTTGGCTCTAAAAAACGCAGATCGTTGCTGGAACAGGTATATACTTGCATATCGCCAAAGCTTTCCCAGAGACCAAAGGTTTTCCGCCTCCGTACGCTGTAAGGAGGTTCTTGTAAAGACGGGTAGAAAGCCATTTTAGAAGGGAAGCTTCACCACTGAGCTTTATCTACGTGCTGGAGCAGGGGGTGCCCAGGTCAGCACGGCTCTGGGGCTCGTTCCACATGCACTGACCAGCTGCCAACGTGCAGCTCCCCTGCACCCCTCCAGCACCTTTCCCTGCAGGCGCTGAGCTCCCCCGCAGGTTCGTTCCCTGGCTTCAATGCTGGGAACTCTTTCACTGGGCAGCTTGAGTCCTCGAGCCTGGGTAAAGCTAAAGCCCCTGAGACATCCATCGCGCTCCGCCTCAGCTGCCCTCCTCACCCACACAGACACCATCCCAGAAACTGCTGCCTGGGCACTTCCTTCAGCAGCAGCCCCCCTCCGAGGGTGAGGATGCTGCCTTTCTCGGGAGGAAGGCAAAGAAGAGCCCAGTTATTCCATCTGCAGCATGGGGTGCTGCCAACCCCCAGCACCCAATCTGACCAGATGGTGCAGCAGAAGAACTGCAGTAGCTTGTTACAGGACCCCCAACTTTAGGGTCTCCTATTAAAACCCCAGCACTTAGCCCATTGCTCACCCCCCACACCCACACCCACAGTACAGACTTCAAACTTCCACAAGTGGTATGGCCACCAGATTAATCCAAGTTTTCATGCTTCAATGGGGCTTTTTTTTTTTTTTTTTTTTTGTGAAAAAGGGTGTATTGCAACATGTGTTCCCTGCTACACAGAACAGGGAAGTGGAAACATCAGTTAATTAAAGCCATGGCAGGATGGAGAGAAAGCAGATGAGCCAGGAATCAGGGAAGTTGCTACCAGCTTTGCTGAGCCCCAGCTGTGCCCAGTTACAAAAGGGAACATGTGTGCTGAGGAGCAAACCACCAAGCCAGAGGCTCCGGGGAGCTCCAGCCAGCCCTGCTCTCCCACGCTGGCCTGCAGCAGAGGTAAGAGATGCGAACGCGGCGCGTTCGGAGCAGTGGCACCGGTCCCAGCCGCTGCCTGAGCATTGCAGCAGCGGTGGCCGCAGAGCTCAGCGTGAGCACTCCTGGAAGTGTTAGGGGGTGAGATGCCGGATGGAGCAGCAGCGTAGGCAGAGTCAGCTTCACGTGGGTTTTGCTGAGTTGCGCTTAGTTCTGAGCCTGCTTTAAGAGAGGGAGCAAAGCAAACCCAGAGCTGGTTTCTTATTCTATGTGCAAACTGTGAAGGAGTGACTGCCCCAGGACGAGGCAAGTGTGTCCCGAGAGCTCCGTGCTGGTGGCACAAGGACTTAAATCTGTGCAATAGAACAGGCAGCAGTTGCTGCCTGCAGGGCTCTGTGTGGGTCAGGAAAATGTCACGATCCGTGATGAGAAGTCTTGAGTTCTCTGAATCAGATGCCCAGAAAGAACCTGTTCTTTTTCCACGTTCCTCTTCCTCGAACGAATATAAATAGCTACAACCCAAAATAAAGTGTGACTTCATATATACAGTATGAAGTGTACGCGAGTAGTCAAATGATGCAGAGAAAACTACACAATGCCGTGAAAGGACTTGGGCATGTTAACAGACCCGCTGTGCCTCACCCTGTTCATAAACAAAAGAACACAAATGATTCAGTCCCGGCCCAGAGGGAAACGCATCCACACGGCGTCACCGATAAGGTGCCTGTTAACGTAATGAGGCTTATTTGACTCTGTAGGACACTTTCCTTACAGCAAATTGTATGTACAGCATGTATGCTGACAAATCGGTTATGAAAAACACCAGGTAGTTAACAGGTAGCATTACACAGCAGTTTAGAGAAATAATTAAACCTTAATACGGCTGTGAACTGAGCAAGGAACCCTATTTATTATCCCTGGTTCACAGAAAAGAGGTAGAGAACCCAGGTGATCTCTTGCCACAGCTTGGTTAGCGTGAGCTCAGCATCAGAAATGAGAAGTTGGCTCTCAAGGTACAATACAGTCCCCAACGTTTTTCCCAAGGCTCTAATTAAAAATAACAGACAAGGACACTGCAATCTTGGACGAGCTGATATTATTAACTCCCCTGTTTTGTTAGGGGAAGCATTCTGCTGCTCAGACTCATGCAGTGAAAAAGCAATATTGATTTCAGCCAGTTTGAGGTACTTTTATTCCACCCAGTCCGCAGCAGAGCAAAACCCGGTGGCAGTTTTACAGCCGGATGTGCAGTTTGATTTTTAAAATGCAAGCAGGCATTTAATTAGTATGATAAAGAGTTGTGATTTTCAAAATAGCAAGCTGAAAACTTTTTGTTCCTCTTATTAGAGAGTTTCCCTGCCAGCGAGAGGTTTGCAGGGCTCACCCACGGGTGGGTCTGCACAGGACAGGAGCCAGAGCCGTCCCCTGGTGCTGCCTGTGCTGCGGGCAGCGAGATCTGCCAAACGCAGACGCTTCAGCAGTTCCGTGTCACTCTGATTTCCCAAAGGCTCTATCCGTACGTGGATTTCTGTGCTTAAGGCCATCAGCAGAGAAATTCTGCATTTTCTTGGTTCGTCCCCGTCCCCTCACTTCTGCTTCCGTAAAAGTCGAGAAGGGTAAACAGGGTAACGATGCTTAGGTGAAAAATGCTGGTAAAAACGACCGCTGTGCTGCCAGCGCAGTTTCACAGCAGCTTTGATGCCCCAGGGCGGATGATGGTTGCAGCACTGTTAGTTTTGAACAGGTCTCTAGAAAAAGCAGGACGGGCACAGGAGATGCTGTCCTCACTGTCACAAGTGGCCTCTGCTGCGACCATTCACCTGAAAAGGTGCAGATTTGAGATACTGATTCTGTACCGTGCAAGATGTTCCTTTCCTCAGCCCTTTCCCCAGCAATTGCTCTTTTTAAGTAAAGTTTATCCAGAACTAAGGAATTCAGTTTGTTCTTCAGAATGTTACTGATTTATTCCCAAGATCAGTCTTTCAGGCACTTGCGTCCATGAACCCAAATCTTTCTGAAGTCTGTCTACTTAGTAATTTATATGTTTAAATGCAGAAAAGGTTCTGGAGTTATGGAAAACTCTCTTTACAGTCGTTCCTTTTGATAGCTGGCTTTAATTACACAGAGAAAACATTTTACTGTTAAAAAAGGAAGTTATTGTTGAACAAGTTGAAAGTGAAGCATCATCCTGAACAGGTTGGGAGGCAACGTCCCTCTCTGGCTGTGACTGTCTCTTAGAGTCAAAGGGAAAAAAAGGGAATGAGAGGGGAAAGTTGATACTAACTGCTCCAAGGCTGCATTGCATAGATGGGAAGACCTAGGAAACGTATTGGTGAACAACAGCAAATGGAGCACAAACCTGAAATTCAAGAATGGAGGCACAGACTACACTAAACACGTATGCATGCATCAGTCACGTTTATTGGTGCATCGACAATTTTGCAATCCAGGGCACATTTTTCAGGAAATACGTTATACCGACTGATCTGCACCGATGATACAGAAGCCAGAACGCTATACCACCGGACTACATTGGTAACTAAGACTTCTAGAAACGTTTGCCAACGCCACTGGTTTTACTGCAGTGGGAACACGGGCTGCCCACATCGGTGAAAGTCCTTGCTCAGCATCTGCTCAACACGTAAACTCGGACAAGCTTTTAAAGTGCTGTTATAACCCCGGGATGGTGCGTATCTCTTCAAACAACAGAACACGTCTGTGAAAGGCCACGTGATTAGAGCGTGCTAGGCTCTTCTTTAATTAAAGAAGGAATTGAGTGCTGGTGAAACAGCCAGAGCGGCACCAGGAAACTAGAATTCTTTATGTAACTGAAAATCCAGAACTATGGAGATTGGTAAAACAATACCAAGAACCCAGCTTTTGGTAAGTGTACCTCCAAGGCAAAAAAATTGTTTCCAGGGCCTGTTCAGTTACTGATCTCTGCGCTGAAGCATTCAGCAAGGAATGTAATGCTTATTTTAAATTTGTATGGGAACAGGAGCAACAGGGTGGACATTAGCCTGTACCTCACAGGCTTTCTAGATTGTTCTGGACAGGTGATGCTATCCCCTGCCATACCTGAGCCCGTGTCCCACGACACCCCTATTCTAAAATATTTGTAGCTCACATCTTGTTGTACAATTAATAACATTTCAGTACAAATGTATCGCTTAAATGTTGTTCAGAGGCTGATCCTAATAGTACCAGGATGTCACATTTTCTGATGCTTCCATAACTGTATCATTAAGGGCAGGCAAACGCTGGTTGAAAGGTACTAAAAAAACCCCTCATATTTACATTTTGAAAAGAAACAGAGGTGTACTTTAAATGTATCTGTATCTTACATTTTAAATAACGTAGGTACTTTCTGTTTGGAAGAGTTTAGGAGAATCAGATAAGGTTTTCCAACTCATGGTCAGTACCACAGGTTACTTGTTCTTTGAAAGAGTTTGCCAGCGTGTAACAGTATCAACTTTTACAAAGATGAATTACAGCAGTTCAGTTGACATTTTTTTAACCAAAGAGATTTTATTTTCTAGGCAACAAAAGAAAACATCCAAGCAGTGACATTGACACATCCCCCTTCAAACGGAGCTGATTATCTGTTAGCAGATTTCCAATGCAAACGTGATGTAGCCAAGCTAAACGCTCTGGATTAAATAAATCTAATTTTAAAACTACCGCAACTGAGAAATACCAAAAAAATTTTTATACATGCTTTCAGAAAGCCATCCAGGTTACAAAGCTAAAATCTCAAGTGTTGCTCCCTAAAGCCAATGCATTTGCAAACATGGCAGACAATAAATATGTATCTTTCACTTCTGCTTCAAAGACACCCAAAGGTGTCTTGTACACCTCTCTGAGGTAGGTATTATGTCCATGTTACAGGTGACAAGTGGTGAGGATCAGCTCCTTGTCCAAGGCATCTCACCGCTTCAGTGTGAAAGCTGAGAGTACAACTTAGGGTTGACAGTCTCTTGGTCTCATTCCTAGACAGCATTTCATCTCAAGTAGTTATAACACAGTGTAATCTTCAAGTTCCTTTGAACTGTCAGGTATTTCTTTAGGTTTATAAACATCAGCTTCCAGAGGGCTGATTTTAATGTCAGGTTTTCTTTTTTTTTTTTATTTTTTTTTTTTTTTTTACTAATTATAAGATAAAATCAAAGTGGGGTTTAACACTGGGAGCTAAGCGGCTTTCTATAGGTGGCTCCCAACAGTGCTAATGCATATTTTAATACTGAATTTAAAAGAAACCTGGTCCATAGTACTCTGGGTGATCCTATTTAATTATTCATGCATCAATTCAGCAAAGCACTTATGTAATTATGTTCCTTCTTCAGTAAGACCCTCTCATATGTCAAGGTCCAATTGGGAACCTCTGCTGAGAACTTTAGTGAAAGGTGATTTTTAGAAAAAAGAAGGTTTTGCTGCACCAGGAGTTTGGCCAGATGCCTTAACGAATGGAAGTTTTTAAAACTAGGTCTTAGGTTCCACTTGGAGAGTGGGTTTCTTTCTGCCCCAGTCTGAAGATGCGCATTCTTGCTCACCATTTGTAAGAGCGCAAGGAAGGTAACTCAAAACAGCGTCAGAAGAAGAGCAGGCTAAAAAGACTTTAAAATTCAGTAAAACAAGTATGTGTTGCAGGCATTTCAACAAAGGAAAAAAAAAAAATCCCCTTCAGTAATATGCACCTTTACAGCACCTTTTAAAAGACCTCAAAAGCACTTACTGTTAAGCCTCACAACCGTGCTGTGAGGTAAGATATATTAAACCCATTTCAGCTTCCCTGATTCCGAACAGTACGAGAAGTAGGGCAGTTTACGTAGCTTATTTTGCTCTGAAAATTCAACTGCACCCTTCATTATCAGAATTAAAGTCTTGCTACTGAACAGTCATCGGTGACAAATCAAACACATTAAGGCAGAATGCAGATGAAAAAACTTCAAGCCTCCCTTCTGGGTTAGCACTCTGTCCTTCTAAAGAGGGCAAAAGTTTTTACCAGCAAAGAGTGAGAACTATACCACCTTAAAGTGCTAATTTTCAGTATTTGGAATCCGGTACAGCTTAGTAACACTGTGACCATGATATTGGCTATACCCAAGTAAAGTCTGCTTAAATGTATTTAACAGATGTAAATTAAGTCACTTGCCTAACTACTATATTTCCCTCTTGCCAGAATTTCAGATACTATTATGAAGAAGAATCCAAACTATTTCAAGAAACATGCCTAAGTTCTGATGCAGTGTAAACACGGGGGGGGGGGTGGGGGGATAGTTATTTTTCAAGCAACTAAAAACTACCTACGGAGGATTAATAAGTTTATTCAACATTTAACCATCTACTCATTAAGGTAGGCTATCTTAAAGCTTAGAGGCCATTTCTTTCTCTAAAGCCATGACTTCACACAAACAATACAGTCTACTTCTGATGGTAACATAGTATAGGGCAGCTTTGGAGATTTGCTTCCCATTAAAAATTGCGCACCAAAAAAGCAGTTTCCCCTGCAAGACTTGCTCGTGTGCGCAGTCTAACTCTTAGTATAAGTAATGCTGATACGTGTGTTCCTCAAACCCTTCGATTAACTACCCTGAACACATAACACAGAGCGATCAATTCAGCAACTTTGAGGCTGGATTTTACACTACTGTTGGACAAGCCTGACTTTGTCTGTCTGCTCAGATCACATACACAGCAAGAAGATTATTTTAGAAATCAGGTTTTAGCTGCCAGTGTATACCACCTGCCAAAGTACTATAAATTAGCATGCGAGAAGATACCTATTCCAAATCCATCAGAAAAGTCACTAACTATAGCAAACCTGTGCGTCTTGGCCATTATTAAGTTAATATGCTTTTCAAGCTTTGTGAACGGAATTTTATGATTACATACAGCTTATCTGGAAATCCAGAATTTTATTCTGGATCAGTGAGGTAGTCGATGTAACCATCCTCATGTCGATGTCAGACTTCGCCGAAGTTGGTGTGTCCGGTCTCCTTGGCGTGTTCTCTGGCTTCCACTTGTCCAGTTAGTCCCTTCTGGCACACCATGCACCTCAGCGTGAAGTGATTCACATCGGTAAACTGCCTCTTCCGTCTGGCTTCATCTGCCAATTCCAATGCTTGTGCAAGAACAATATCGTCAGTCGTGGAGAAAATGGTCTGGGGAGGAATGTCCGAGTCAGGGATTTTACGCTCAAGTGGATCGTAATGAATCCCATCGTAAATTAAAAGGACCCGCTTAGTGTAACCAGCATCTTCCCCAAAACGGTCGATTCTGACTGTCTGTGTATCCACCACACAGATTTCGCACTGGTAAAATTTGGATAAAATGGACACTTCGATGGCTCCTCCCCAAGTCTCTTCTCTCCTGATCCAGTCACAATACTCCCTGTTAGTCTTCCCTAGAACTGCCTCACAGTATGATTCGGGGTCGCTCGCTACTATCTGGGCTATAAGACTGCGCATCTCTGGAGCGCAACCTGGGTCGTAAACACCTCCCTCCACCACGTAGTACACACTGGTGAAGAGACAGGAGTTATCTGCCGGTACAACCCTCCTCGCCAGCACAGGCACGGCTTCCCTAACCGAGTTAGACATCGTTCTTTTGGCAACTACGGGCGAGTCAGTCTTGGGTTTGGACGGATCCTCTTCAACTATCAGCGTGTCACCTGTCAAGCAACAGAACGAGGGAGAATTGAAATACGCAGGCGGGATTTCGGGATGACGCTGCCTCTAAGACAGACCAACAGGTCACAAGGTCCCTGCTGAGGATCGCGGGCACTCTCCCTGCAGCACAGCACCCTGACGGAGCACAGCCCCGGCCCCAGCGGCCGGCAGCACCGCAACGCACGGATGGAGCGGCCACGGTGGCTCAGGCGTACTCACCTGGTGCCTCCCGGGTCCCCGGCCCCTGCCAGCCCCGCGCTTTCGCCTCCAGCCCCCCGGGACGCGGGCAAAGCCACCACCGGCGAGCAGCAGCCCCTCCCGAGCCGGGCGTTGACAGCTGGCCCGGAAGGAGGAACCGGCCCGACAGCCGGCTGATGAGGGGTGTGCTGGGCCGCAGCCTCTTTTAATTACGGTAATTGCAGCCGGCGGGGCAGCTGAGGCCACAAAGCGCCGGTGCTCGCCGCCCCCGCGCAGGCCTGGGCCCGGCCCTCACCCGAGTGGATCCCGAGGTCGCCCAGCCGCCGTTCGCCGTCGCTGAGGTCCAGGCTCCTCGGCGGGAAACCGAGGAGGAGGCGCTGGGCCGGGACGGGGACGCCGGTGAGGGCGGCCAGGGCGGCCTGCATGTCGCGGAGACGGGAGTGCGCCGTGAGGCCGGGCAGCGGGTGGGTGCCGCTCCGGGCCTTGCAGCGCAGCCGCAGCATCCTCGGCGGGGCCGCCCCGCGCCGCCGCCGCCCCACCGGCCGTCTCCCGCTTCCGCTTCCGCCCCGCCGCTTCCGCCCACTCTCGCGAGAACCTCCCCGCCATTGGCCGGCCCGCAGCCAATCACAGCGCCGCCGGCTCGCGGCGCTGAAAGGCGGGGGGGGAGCGAAGCGCGCCGCGGCGGGCGCCCGGCTCATTTGCATAGCGCGGCGTGACGTAGAGCGCGGTTTGCATCTCATTTGCATGTGGCGCGGCGGCGCGGAGCCATGTCGGCGGCGCCGCGGCACAGCGGCCCCCCCCGGGGCAGGGCTGGGGCGCTGCGCGGCGGCGACCAGAAGTGCGGGGCGGATCCCCGGCCCGGGGAGGGGATGT
>JAVJGJ010000035.1:5363938-5376987 GCA_035590215.1 Microhierax caerulescens
GCGGCCCCCCCGCCCCCGCGGCCCCCCCCGGGGCAGGGCTGGGGCTCTGCGCGGCGGCGACAAGAAGTGCTGTGAGTATCCCCGGCCCGGGGAGGGGATGTGCCCTTCATCTATTTAAGAGGGGAAAAAAAAAAAAAAAAAGGAAGAATTATAGGTAACGAGGGAGATAAGGGTGCGCGTTATCTTAACGAAGCCGTAGCACGCGTTCCCATCCCGCGCTCTCTGCGCCCATCTCGGGGGCAGCGCTGGACCAAGTCCGGGTAGGACTCGAAAAGAAAGCAGGATGTTTTGTCAGGGGGGTTGGTAACCAGAGGCTGCGCACCCCGCTCCTGCCCCCCTTTGAGCTGGGGGTGCTGCCATCAGCCCCCCCCCAAGACTGCCGCTTCCCGGGTGTTTTCTGCGCTCGCTTGGGCTGTTTTCCGAGGGAACGTGACTGCTTTGCTGAAAACATCTTTCTTTTGCCCTTGACAGCTTCTGGCCGAACGGCAAATATTTGTGATGCTGAAAGCCACCTGTCAGCCCCATTAGGCACGGCCAGGCACCGCTGCTGACCCACCTCATTAGCCTCATTAGCCTCATTAGCTGGTGCTGGGGAGCCCATCGAGCAGCTAGGCTCGCAGCGGGCCATTACCCGCAGGGCCATGGCAGCGAGCCTGTCCCCACGGCACGGTGGCCGGTTGCCCACCCGGGAGATGGGTTAGTGCAGCGTGGGGGCCGCCTTGCCCGTGGGGTTATTTTTTGCTCTGGGATGCTCGGCCGCGCTGCTCATGCTCTTGGCTTTTGGCTTTTTCTCGCAGCATGGGCTTCCTACATGACCAACTCACCGACGCTGATCGTGATGATCGGCTTGCCCGCCCGCGGCAAGACCTACGTGTCCAAGAAGCTCACCCGCTACCTCAACTGGATCGGGGTGCCCACCAAAGGTGCGTGTGTGTGTGGGGGGGGGCTGCCGGCTCGCCCCGCTGCAAGGGTCGTTGGCCAAACGCCGTCAGTCTCACACCATCGTCTTTTTGTGTGTGAAGTGTTTAATTTAGGAGTGTATCGCCGGGAAGCGGTGAAGTCCTACAAGTCCTATGACTTCTTCAGGCACGATAACAAAGAAGCCATGGAAATCCGCAAGTGAGTCGGTGTCGGGGGGCTGCACTGACCTGGGGTGGTATGGTTAGTCTCGGGTCCTGGCAGGCTCAGTGTCTGGGGGGCACAGAATTAAATTAACGCCCAGGAAACCAGGGTGGGGGTCCTGCCAGAGGGGCTGTGTGTGGGCGGTGTGTGCTTGGCCTCGGGCTGGCACAGAGCAGGGGCTGCCAGCGCCTGGCGATGCAGCAGGTTATAGACTCAGATGCCTTGCGGTCTCTGCAGCCCCTGGGGCTCTTGGTAAGGTGCCGGGGTGAGGCTGGGAGAGAAGGTATTTAAATCTCTGCTCGGTGGTGCAGAAGCCGTCTGAATCCATCAGCTCTGACAATATCCCTTTCTCTCCTGCAGACGATGTGCCTTAGTGGCACTAGAAGATGTGAAGGCTTATCTCCTGGAGGAATGCGGGCAAATAGCTGTAAGACTTCCCTGGACTAAGCGTGGCTTTCCATCTGGGTAGTTCAAAGCTGCCCAGGGCGTTTGGGGACCTGGCTGTCATCCCAAATGATTTGGGGCTGCTTTAAAAGCCTTAGGTAAACTTGCTCATTGCTGCTTGCTCGCTTTTCTGGTAGGTGTTTGATGCGACCAACACAACTCGAGAAAGACGGGACCTGATCTTAAATTTTGCTAAAGAAAATGCTTTCAAGGTAATGCTGCTGTATTTAATTTGTGGTTGGAGTCGCTGCGCTGAGGGATGCTGCTGCTCCCTGGGGCAGGAGCTCTCGAGCTTTGGTTCGGCATTCTTGACTCTCTGAAATCTGCTTCCTTCCCTTCTTCGCAGGTGTTCTTTGTGGAGTCTGTCTGTGACGATCCAGAAGTCATTGCTGCCAATATCCTGGTGAGTGCCACATTTTCCAGGCTCGGCTGCCAGCACTTACGGTGCGAACTCGGGTGCTCGGTGCAAGGTCACCAGCTACGCTAGCTTACAGGAATGCCTGCGAATGCCTTGCGCTTACGTTTCACCTTGGAAAGAAGCAGCTGAGGTTTGGAGGCTTAGAAAAGCTAAGTACAGTTAGTTATGCGAGAACCTGGAAATTGAATGCAGCTGAGGAGTGTTTGACCTTGAAGCGTGATTTCTTGCCGAGGGAAGGCAGGCAGCGAGCGGCTTGCGGGGACAGCTAGGAGCGAGCCAGCTGTGTCTGTCGCAGGGCCAAGCCCTTCAGCGCCTTCAGAGTCACCCTTTGTTTCCTCTCCAGGAGCAGGTTTTTCCACAGGGCAGCGTTAAACAACGCGTATTTGTTTCAAAACGGAAGAATAATGTTATTCAGGGTTGCGTTTGTTCCCTGTCGAGTTTGCTTAGCTCTCACAAAGCGGCGCTGTCTCTTGATCAGGAGGTGAAAGTTTCCAGCCCCGACTACCCGGAGAGAAACAGGGAGAACGTGATGGATGATTTCCTGAAGAGGATAGAGTGCTACAAGGTCACTTACCAGCCTCTCGATCCCGATGCCTATGACAAGTAAGCAAAGCCCGGGGGTGCGTTTTCTCCTTGCCCACATGAGCTGCTTTGCTTTGTCACTGCCGTTCGCTGGCTCAGGATGCTAGAAGGCGTCTGCTGGAGCCTCTGCTCTCCCAAAGCGCCATTGCTTGTGTGAAGGTGATATCCTTGGGTCCCAAGTGATGTGAAAGGATTTTTCTCTAGTGTACCGCAGTGTAATGCAGCTCCTTGTTCAGGCACGGCAGCTCAGTGTCTCTTCTGTCCGCTGGAGTGACCCAGTGGTAGTGCTGATGCCTTTACTAGAGGATAAAGAGCTAGATTACACCCGCAATACACGTGCTTCGTTTTTAAAACCAGTCGTGTGGGTGTTCTTATTTTATGTTGACTCCAGAGATCTTTCCTTCATTAAAGTGATCAATGTGGGACAGCGGTTCCTAGTAAACAGAGTCCAAGATTACATCCAGAGTAAAATCGTCTATTACCTAATGAACATTCATGTCCAGCCGCGTACCATCTACCTTTGCCGACATGGTGAGAGTGAATATAATCTTGTTGGCAAGATTGGTGGGGATTCTGGTCTGTCACCGCGCGGGAAGCAGGTATGTGTTTGGCAGCACCGGGGTCGCTGTATTTGTAACGTGTTGTGTGACCAGGGTCAGAGCCAGGCTCTGCATCCGACTCCGGCGAGGGGCAGCCCCACAGCTGGATCTTGCCGTGACAGCCACAGCCCCTGAAATGATGCTTTTGACCGTAGCAGCAGCTCCTGCTCCCTCCTCAGCTCCTCTGGCTTTTTTTCCAGTTTGCTCAGGCACTTAAGAAGTTCATCGAAGAGCAAGAAATTGTTGACCTGAAGGTGTGGACGAGCCAGCTGAAAAGGACGATCCAGACGGCCGAGTCCCTGGGGGTCATGTACGAGCAGTGGAAGATTCTCAATGAGATCGATGCGGTGAGTGAAATGCTGATTGAAGCCTTTACCTGTTCTAGATGGAAAATAATGTTTGAAAACAAATTCATCGCGCTCAGATCGCCTGTTTCCTGTTCGCCTTGAACCGTGTCGGTGGATAACGTACTCCAGCCACCACTGTGAGGTTTAGGGTGGTTTGGTGTTGCGGTGGTGACGATGCTGGGAGCTGCTACCCCGGCTGTGAGCGTGACCAGCTGATGCAGAGAAAGAAAACGGAGCGTCCCAGGCGTGTGTCGCGCAGCCCTGGGCGTGCAGCGGTTACTGCTCCCGCTCTAGTTCTTTCCAGCAAAAGAAACTGCAGGGTTGTTGCTCTGGAAGTGAACACTTGTTTTCATCCCTGGCAAACAGGGCTTTGGCAATAAAACCAAAAGCCCATCATCTTCAGAGCGCCCTGGGCGCGCGGTACGCAGGTGCTGAGCGTGTGGCCGGGCCAGCTCCGACACCGCACCGGGCGGTTTTGTCATGTGAAGGGATCGCTGAGCTCGGCTGCTTGCTTTTCCGTGTCTCCCTGTTGCATTGCTGCGCCTCTGTTGCGAGGAAGTGTGTGCTAACGAGTTCTTCTGCCCTCAGGGGGTATGTGAAGAAATGACCTATGCAGAAATTGAAGCCAAGTATCCCGATGAGTTTGCGTTGAGGGACCAGGAGAAATACCTCTATCGCTATCCTGGAGGCGAGGTGAAGACCCTTAAGAAATAACGATGAGATACAGTGTCTGTAAAAACAAGTAACGTCTGCGTAGAATTGAAAGATGTAATTTTAACTACTTCTGCCAATATTTACGTGAGAAATATTTATGTGAGGATCCCCAGTTCTCCCTGAGGAAAGGTTTATTGTTTTCCTTTACTGTGCTGCGCAGATGATGCCTTTCAATCCATTAATTGGGCCATTGCCGAGTCCCCTGATGCTCCGCTTGGACACCGAGGGGTTTCTGCATCCTGGCTTGGCTGAGGCCTTGGGAATCATTTTGGGAATCTTGGGAAGAAAATGATTGTGGGTGTGGTGTGGCGTCATTTCTGGTTTTACTTCACAACCCTGTTTAAACATATAATTTACTATTTTATTTGTTTTTCCTACTGCGCTCGTTAAGAATTAACAGTAATCTGAATCCTCCTGTAATCCGAGGGTTGCTGACATAAAACTTCACCTTCTGCTCTTTCCTTTTTCCCCCCCTGTATTTACTGGATCATCTGTAACTTCTGTGTCTTGGTATTTTAACTGATATTTTCCTTGGATGTGAAACTGTGTTAATTACTACTTCTGCTTCAAGCCTCTGTTTACAAAAGCCCTTGAAAAATTCCTGTTTTCTTTTTCAGTCCTACCAGGACTTGGTCCAGCGCCTGGAGCCGGTAATTATGGAGCTAGAACGGCAAGGCAACGTCCTCGTTATCTCCCACCAGGCGGTTATGAGGTGCCTGTTGGCTTATTTTCTCGACAAGAGCGCAGGTACAAAAATAAATGCATGATGTTAGGGGCTGGTTTCTCTCGCTGCTTCCTATACAGACCTTGTGGGAGGGTGGCTTTTAATGACTGTTTTGATTTTTCACAACGGAAGAGCTGCTTAAAAAAGGAAAAAAAATTGCCTAAATGCTTTAACCACTGCATTTCAGTGGTGCAAGGAGCTCTCTTTGTGAGAAAGGCAGATGTGTGCGCTGCTGCTGTCCTGCTCTGCCGTTGTTTCTGGGGCTGTTTTCACGAGTAGCACTCGCATTAAGAACATTCTCCTACAGATTATGTGAAGAAAAAGGGGTTTTGGTGCATCGGTAGCCTGGAAGGGTTGGGTACTGTTACATCTCTTGAGAGATGCTCATCCCTTGCACCGCATACCGCCTGGAAGCTGGTTCCAGTCTGCTCCCAGCTCCTACGTGGAGCTCCAGTGGGTGGCACTGGAGTTTAATAAAACTTTTAATAAAGTTAGTAAACTTTTAAAGTTTTAATTTAAAACTGCTGTGGGTCTGTGGCGGTGGCTGCTGTGGGGCTTTCCCAGCCGTGTGCTGCCGGAGAGGTTTCCTTGGCTGTCTCTGCATTGGCAATGGGGGGGACCATCCCGTCAGGCTGGGGGGGCTGCAGCACCCCACGGGGTGCTGGTGGGGTGCTGTGCGGAAGGTTCCCACCTGAATCCTGGGGTGAGGCGGGGGGTGGCTGGTGGGGGCATCCCCAGCACAGCCCAAACACCCCCCGTAACACCTCCCTCTGCCCTAGACGAGCTGCCCTACCTGCGCTGCCCCCTCCACACCATTCTCAAGCTCACGCCCGTTGCGTATGGTAAATATTGTCTTTTACTTTTTTTTTTCTTGGTTTTATTATTTTGGGTCCTGGTTTCTGTGTGTGCAAACCTGACGGGCAGGTTTGTGTCCGGTGCGCGGCACCAACCCAACGTGCCAGAAAAGCTGCTTGTAATATTTTTAAGATGTATAAAGGCTCCAGCGTATAGGTTAATATATAAATATTTTTACTGTATAAAAAGGGGTGGGTGGGGGGAAGCGTGGGAGAGATGTGGGAGCGGGGGTGGGTTCCTGTCTGGGGGTGTCACCCACTGGTGACGGCTGCTTGTGCCTCCGGACTTAGATCTGGCTCTGGGGCTCAGCCCGTTGGCAGTGGCTTCTCCGGAGAGCCCAGCAGCCCACAGCACTGGGCTGTGCTCTAGTGCTCAAGGTTAATGCTGAAAAGTTAGGGTTTTTTTTAAAGTGTAAAATTCTGTTAATAGGGTGAACTGTTTATTTATGAGCTGTTTTATTTAAAAAAAAAATAATCAATATTTAAGAAAAAAAAATACTGGTTATTTAATAATTACCCTTCCCCATATAAACTTCTCGCTGCTTTTTATAAAGGCTGTAAAGTGGAAATGATTAATCTGAACGTGGAAGCAGTGAACACCCACCGCGACAAACCCTCGCTGAACTCAGTAAGTCTTGCTGCCCAGCTCGGGCTTTTTCCCCTTTTCAAAAATAAAAAACTAAACTGAAACACTCTCAAAGACCTGCTGGAGATAACCAGTTGCTTTCGGTGACCAGGAGGGCCGGCTTCAGAACTAATCCCCAAAAGCAGAATTAATTGTAGACTGAATTAGCATGCCTCCCAGGTAGGGGGGGGTGGTGTTTTTCCAAGCTGTTGTAGGAAGCAGGATGGGCAAATTGAGGATGTAGGATTTAAATTCCAGGTCTGATGCTCAGTTTTCCATGATGTATTTGTTGATGATTGTTTTATTAATTGTGATTATTTCAAAAAGACTTGCCACAGTGTTTGAAGCGAGTTTTTCTCAGAGTCTTGGTGACCGTCCTCCCTCTAAAGCTGCGGCTGGGGTAAAGCTGGGCTCTGGGGGGGTTCCTGGGGGGCTCTCGGCAGCCCGTGTGGGGGCTGGGCTGGCTGCTGGTGCCGGTGGCTGGGAGGAACGGGGGTTTCTTCCCTTGTAAAACACACAAGAAATCTGCAGAGATGAGCGCTGGGTGCAAGGCAAGCCGGTGGGGTGCCTGGATGATGTATCTATCGGAGGGGGTGGGGATGGGTCCAATTTGCTGCCCATCTTCTGGCAGCAGAAACGCTTCGGGCTTTGGCTGGTGTTATTTATGAAATCCTGTCTCTCCCAAGACTTAGAAAAACTGTTCAGCCATCCACCTGGTGCAGCAAAGCACATACCCACCTGCCACATCTGTGGAAGTTGCTGCTGTTTTGAGCACTCGCTTCTGCAAACACCGTTTTGCCGAGGGACCGACGTGCCAGCAAATGCCACTGAGCGACTGCCTGTAATTAGCTCCCCCAATTAAAGAGCACAAACCAGCTCTGCTGTGCTAGCTCACGGGAAACCCACACGCACCACCTTTTAAGTTCCTTTGGTACATTTAGGCTTTTAGCTGCCTCTTGTCACTGTATTTTATAAAGAGCTCTCGGCTGATGGCCTGGGAGATGGTTGTTTCTCCGTCCCCGTGCCGAGGGACCGCCAGCAAGGGGGTGGCGAAGCTGCATCGGTGGCTGGAGGGTTTGTGGAGCTCAGTCCAGTTGACTGCAGGATGCTGAGCCGAGGATGTTTGGCCAGGGTTTTGTGGCTGGTCCCACGCCGATGGTTTCCAGTCGGGCATTGATCGCTTCGCAAATGTGTGCGATGCCTGCGTTGGAGTCATTGCTGCGCGCTCAGAGAAGCTGGAGGCTCTTTCTGCTGTTCTTTGCTTGTTTGGGCAACGTGGCTGCTTTGGGGGAGAAGAAATAGAAAGAAGGGAAAGTTTTTTCTATTTGCTTATTATTTTTTTCCCCCTAAATTGATTGCAGGGAGGAAAAAAAAAGAAAATAAAACCCCCAAACAAACAAAAAAAAACCCTAACAAAGCTGCTTAAGCAAAAAAAAAAATTACAAAGGGAAGTAAAACTGCTAAAAAAGCAGACTTTTCAGCGGACTCAGAGCCAGGTTAGCTGACAGAGCAGGTGTTTCCCATCGCTGGGGAAGGCACTGAGCGGTGGTGCCAGCGCCCCGGCTGCCGGGAGTTTGGTGGTGGGTGCCTGCAGGCGGGGGGGGGAGGGTGCCAGAGGTGCATGCTGGTGTGTGGTTTGGTTTTAATAAACTCTGGTTCCCCTTTTCATTCCTTACGATACCCTCCATCTGGGATCAGAACAACCTTCCCGCCAGCCAAACCCCTGTAAGGATGAGAAGAAACAGCTTTACGCCGCGGGCCAGCGCGGACACGGTAAAGCGCCCGCGACATTTCAGCGTTGGGAGCAAACCTCTTGACCTGCTGGGGCCTTTCCCATCCCTGGAAGCTCGAGATGGGGCCAGCCAGCCACAGCTGCAAGTGGGTGTCCAGGTGGTACCTTCCCTGTGCTCCCCCTCCCCACCATCACCCACGGCTGTCGGTGGTCCTCCGTGACACACAGACACGTGTCTCTGCATGAAAATCAGTCTGGATTAGACTCCCTTAAAAAAAAAACAAACCAAAAAAAAACAAAAAAAAACCCAAAAAAACCAAAACACCCCCACAAAAATAACTCCCAAACCCCAGAAGTTGCCCTGTTAAACTAGAATAGTGGTACCAGAGGCTTTCGCAGTCGGGCTTTATGCAGGCGAGTCTCCATCAGTGCAGCAGGGCTTTGGCAGGGTGGTTAATTCTGGGTAATATCTTGCTTTCTGGTTAAAAAAAAAACAACCCACCTGATTGTGAAGATTTACAAAATACCTTCTTTGTCCTAATTTGATCCTGCAGCTGAGTGTCGCTCCAGCCCCGGAGCGACTTGGTAGGAAACCTTTGTGTGATTTTGCTGGAGCCTGTTTCCCTCCGGATCCCGATGTCAGCAGCTTGCTGAACAAATTTTGGGCTCTTTGGGTGCCCAGGTGAAAGCAGGTTTTGGTGCTTGGTGTTTCTTCTGGCTTAAAAGCCCGTAGGCCCTCCTCAGTGTTGGAGGGGAAGCCCTGTTTGTTTCTGTGCTCATTTAAAATTGTTTCTGTGCTAAATCGGGAGGTTTTTGTGCCTGGGAGAGCACAGGCAGAGCGGGCTGCACACTGCTGCCTGTCAGAGGAGGCAGAGAAGAGCTGGGGGAGGATTTGGGGAGGTCTTGGCTGGCCCCCCTGTGCAGAGACAGCTGTTACAGCTGTTTAACCTCTAGGTAGCCAAGATTATTTTATTTTTAATGTTTTCTAAGCTATTCAGTGAGCCCTGCTCCTGCCTGTTCGTAGAGTAAGTGGCCAGAGGGTAGGAGAAGGGGCGATGCAGCAGAAGTGAACGTTGCTGGAGCATCCCCAAAATCCCAGGGCTCCGGTGGGAACTGAACCAGGCAGGGCTTTGCGGTGGGGTGGGTTTGCCCCCCTGAAGAGCCCCCCTGACCGCCGGCATCTTCGCTGGTGGGGGTCCGCAGCGGGGCAGCCCCGGGGGGGATCCGTAGCCCGGCCGCCCGCTGTTTGCAGTTGTACCCTTGGTAACGGTCACCCCGCAGCGCTGATGCTCCGGGGTGAAGGAGCAGCAAACCCTGCGCTGTGGGGGTGGCCGGGAGGGAGCCGCGCCGGCGAGCAGCGGCCGTGCCTTCTCTCAGCTCCTGCTGCCATACAAGCCTGCCCTGAGCTCCCTAACGTGAAATCTTCGGGGCCGCTTCGCTGCTTTTTCCTCGTTTGCTTTGCTGCTTTTACTATGATTTTGAAGTCTCCTTTACAATGCACTGTGAGCTACCCTGTGCTCTCTCTTTTTCCTTTGCAGCCTCAAGGGGGAAATGCTTGCCTGTGAGTAGCACTGAGAGCAGCTGGTGGCTTTTGGTTTAGTAAGTAGGACTTGTCTGATTAACGTTGCATGGAACCTGCTTTGGGGAAGGACAAATGCATGGCGTGGAAGGGAGTCTTTGCTCTATAATAAGCTCAAGGGGGGGGAATATTATTCACAGCCTGATCCTGCTGACCCAGGGGCTCCGGCTGGACTGACTGGTGTGTTGTACTGGTGCTGGCTGCCTGTGAAAGTGTGTTTCATGCTGAGCTTGCTCCATCCCTGGACCAGGACGTGGGATGGTGCTGCACTGGTGCTGCTGGGCTGAGCCGTGTGGCTTGTACTGAGCAGCGCTGGGTGCCGCGTACGTCTCCTCCCCGCCGGGGATGCGGCGTGGTGATGTTCCTGCTCACAGGGGCTTGGCAGGAGTCGTTGGATCGTGGCCGGGGTGGGAGCGGTGCTGCTCAGCCCCCATGAGGGAGCTGGGTGGGTTGTGTGTGTGCTTGGGAAGCAGCTGGCTGGAAAAAACCTCTCTGTGTGGGTGGCAGTTGTCACCAAGTCCTCACTGTCACAGCCCTTGGAGGCATCTTTAAATGGGGGCGAAGAGAGGGCTGCCTTGCTCCCACCCTATGGGCAGAACGTGTCCTTGTGTGTCCCCCTCCCAGGGAGCCAGCATCCCGCATCGCCTGTGAAACCTTGGCTTCCCTCTTGGCCTCCGAGCGAGGGGCTGGGATGAGACCCTGCCTGCTGCCCCGGGCAGGAGGGCCGGGGGCACCCCCGCTTTGCCATCCTCCCACTGGCCCCGCACCCCTGCTCTGCCGGTAGCTGTGACAGACCCCGCTGCCACCCCTCGCTTGGCTTATTGGGTGTTTGGCCTCATGCAAACGCTGATGGGTTTTGCCTTGTGAAAAGCTTTTTGCAGTTTGGGTGCTGTGGCTGGGGGCACAGCAGGTCCCTCACCACGGGGCTGTGGGCTGGCTCTTACAGCGCGTCACTCCTGCAGCCCCCGTGCCGCATCCTGCATGCGGTGCTGTGCTCGTCCCTGCACGCCTGGGTGACCTGCAGCACCCAGCTGCTTCCACCCCCCTTTGGGAGCACGGGGGTCTTCCGTGCAGGAGCAGCGGGCTGTGCTGGGGAGCACCCAAGGGTGGTGGTGCCTAAGGGTGGGCTCCGAGGTGGCACAAGCTGCGTTCTTGGAGGCTTCAGGTCACTGCGTGTGGGCTGCTGGGGTGGGTGCTGAGCTGCTGCTGCTCTCAGCAAAGCTCTGCTCCCTCCGTGCCGCTGCCCTGGGGCTTGGAAATCCTCTCGCTCCCGGTGCTCTGGCATCCGAGGAAGAGCTGGTTTAGTGCAAAGGCAGCGAAGTGGTAGCTGGTTCGGTCCCCAGAGGTGAGGTGTTACAGGGGACATGGGGCTGGGGGGGAGCTCACTCCCCTTTGGCGGTGACAGGGTGGTCCCTGCGGCGGTGGGGCAGGGGTCTCGCTGCTGGAGGGTGCAGCTCATCTCTTCCAGGCGAGGAAGCCGCAGCTCCTACCCCTGCCCAGCTTCCTTCAGGCTCGAGAAACTCCTGCTTGAACGCATTTTCCCATTTGGATGTGCATTATTGTACTTTAATTGCACGTTGTCTTCGATGTTAAGCTCTTCCAACAATTCCCTCAGTGCGGCTGCTCTTTCTCCGTCACCCGCTGCTACACCCGTGTCGTAGGATGCAGAGGTGTGGGACCGATCCTGAGGTTGCGTCCTGTGTGCCCTGTTCTCTAGCTTGTGGCAGCGTTTTTAATGGTGCTGCCGAGTTTTACTGACTGTCCCGCCAAAGCTGCGGGAGCGCACGAGGCTTCAAGCTCAGATGTTGCTGTAGAGCATCTCCCACGTCGGGATGGCCGAGCTGCAGCAGCGCGAACGGGGAGCGTTCCGCCTGAGCTTGCCTGTCTCCCCGCGTTTCAGAGGCCTTAATGCTGGGGCGAGGGGAGAAGGAGAAAGAACCTGAGCTGGGGGAGCTTGTGATAAATGTCATCAACCGTTGTTCCTGTACGGAGTAATAACCTAGAATCAGATGAGAGAAAAATTATCCGTAGGCTAAAAATCAAAACTTTGCCCTTTGGATTTGTCTTTACCCTGAGCCGAACGGAGCTGTGTGTTTAGAAAATGAACGCGTGTCCCAGCTTGGCAAAACGACGTTTCCAACGCTGCACTTCAGGTGGTTTTTTTCCCTTATGTTTAAACAACTAATGCGGACTGCCTGGGAGGGTTTGCAGATAAATGAAGGTAATTTGGTCCAACTTCCTTGATTCCAATCCAAACCTCCTTCCTCCTTCGTTTTGGTGTTTTGCTTGAGCAAGTAGCATGTGAGCAGCTGTTACGGATTACCTCTGATAGCGGTTACTTTAAGTGTCATTGTCGGGAAGGCTGCTGAGATATTATTATTTTATTTTTTCTAATTGCAAATAGAAACTATGTAGGGTCTGGATTTCCTGACTCTTGAATTGGAAGTGTTGATGCCCGCTGTTCATTGTCAGCATGCTGGCTCCGTAGCTGTGCCATTTTTTTTGTTGCAAAACAGCGCGGGTTGTGTAACCAGACCGATGCCAGGGATTGATTGACACATCGCTGCGCTGAGCAGAGCGGACAGGGGGTCAGCGCGGCTGGAGCCCCTCCGAGCATTTTCTGCATAAGAACTCCTGGCTCTCGGATTTTAACTTGTGTGATTGTGCATTTATAAATATATAATTTGCTTGTACAGAGCTGAGTGTGTTCCTGTTGTCTGTTGGGTCCTTGGCGAGGCAGTGGAAGGAGTTTTAACAAAACCATTAAGTATTCATTGTGGTTAATGTGTAAAATGATTAATGTTTCTTAGGTTGGTTCTGGGAGTGTATTTTCCTCTGGAGAAGATAAATAAAAGCGAGGAACCCCGAGCAGCCAGCCTGCTTCGTTATTGCCTGCTGTCCTGCGAGATGCTCCAGCAAAGCTGGGCTCGCACAGTCTCGGGCTGGGGCTGGAAAACCCTTTGTGCCAAGCTTTGCCAGGGGTTAAAGGACGATGCAAAGTGTGAAGCAGCTCGTTATTTGCTCGGGTAGAAGTAAATAAGTAAATCCTCTGGTGGCTACAGTCATGTAGAACAACTCTGGACCTGGTTGGATCCACCTGCCTCTGGCTGCTGCGAAGTGTCTGTCCCCGCACTGAGCTGAGCTCTGCTGTCCCCTGCTTTACCGTCGCCTGACTTACCCTGGGTGTAACCTGTGCCATTTATCTCTTCATTTGCAGAGGATGGCTGCTTTAACGGTGTAGAGGTTTCTGCTTTCATCTCGGATTCGGCTGGGATTTCCATGGCTGGAAAGAGCCCTGCGGGTGGGAAT
>JAVJGJ010000035.1:5377087-5410601 GCA_035590215.1 Microhierax caerulescens
CTGCGGGTGGGACTCGAGCATCCCCGGAGCACAGTGAGCCACGCGCCGCTTTGGCCAGTATTCTCCTCTGAAATGTGTTTTTTGGGTTTTTTTTTTGTCTGTCTGTCTCTTTTTCTTTCTGAATGCTGAAAATTCTGTTGGTGAGACTGGAGAAAATGTGTTACGGAGATTTTTTCAACCCTGCTTTTAAGTGAGCCAACGCATTCCTGGGCTTTCTGGAGCGTTGGTGTCCCACATCTTTCCCCCTGGTGAGGTGGCAAAGTTAACGTCAGCCTGCGTGAGGACAAAATGTCATCTTCGTACTTGCTGAAGCAGCTTTTCTTTGGAAGACATGTTATCAGACCAAATCCCCAAATTTGTACTTAACTGTTACCGTTTCCAAGGTCAAACACAGTTTTTGTGGTGTTTGACCGGCGAAAGAGCCCAGGTATCGTTTGACCTGGCTTCCGTGGCTGCTGGTTTGCATCCCCCCATCCCAGCCGGAGCCTTTGCTCTGGGAAGGCTGTTGGAACGCAGGGCGCTTGTCAGCTCAGCAAATCCTGCCGGACATCTCCTGCGAGGGGCAAGAAGGGAATATAAAAAGCTCCTCTCCCTCTCTGGAAGCAGCGTAGCTACCGGTGCTCTTGCATCTGCATCCGCTTCAGCTTTGTCCCCTGAGCTAAGCCGCATCCTCTTGCTTATTTTTCCTGGAGTTTGTGGATGTTTTTATCTATTACAACAGAAAACAGGAGCATTGCTTCGCTCGGGGTCTGGGAACAGCGGGGCCACGTGTGCGGCATTTACAAGCAGCACGTGATTTTTACCAGTTATCTTTTTAACGCACCAAATTTTAGCCCCACAACAAGATTTTAGACTCGCCTACGAATAAGCTGTGAATGTTACTGGTGTATAACGCTGCCTTTAATAGCATTTGAGCTGCTGTAGTGTTGTGTGTAGATGGTGAAACTCCCCTGCGGCGCAGCTCCCGTCATGGCTGTGTTACTTAAACCCCCCCCCCCAAAAAAAAACCCCAAATTTACAGTTTTTTTTTCTCATGAGCCTTGACTTGTGTTTTGCCAAACTCTGTTTTATCCCCCTCCTGCCGTTCCTTCAGTAAGGACAAAATCCCCAGGTCGGGTCAGAAAGGAGCGTTTGGGTACGAAGCCGGAGGCTGTTCTGCACCTGCTGTTCCCAGTTGACTCCAGGATTTATAGGAGCAGCTTCTGGGACCCAGGTGGCTTATTTTAAATGTGTAAAATAAATGTTGGCCCTTCCCACAGTAGGGACCCGTGTTTGAGAAATGTCAGTGCTGTGGCGGAGCTCAGCAGCCTGGGGATTTTGAGCTCAAACCCAGTTGTTTTAAACACTCCCAGGACTTTAATTTGATAAAGCTGAGATCGAGGGGGCCGTGGCGAATGCCCGGGCACTAATCCTGAGCCTTTAGGATTTCTGAGGAGCAGATGTGTGTGTTGATCTAAAGCAGTTCTGCCACAGAGGGACAAAATTCACTGTGTGAGAAACTGAGTTTTATTACTTTTGCTCCTCAGGCTGTTCCCACTGGTGTTTGCTGCAGCCCTCTGCAAGAGCAGTGTCATCTGTTCTTTGGTTTTAAATGTTTAGAAAAAAAAAAAAAAAGGAAAAAATGTTGAAGGCATTTAGAGCCTGTTGTGTGGTACTACTTGCTGTCACCCTCAAGTAATGTTAAAACGCACAAACCCGCACCGGGCTGGCTGCTCCGACAGAGAAACCTCCCACTTGGGGGGTAAAAAGGGCGTAGGGATGTACTGTAGGATGTTTACGCACAATATGCTGTAATACTTTGTGAAGGAGTTAATTATCTTTGTCTCATTGAGTAATTACTGGTTGTAAGGAGACAAAAATACATAATTTTACCTGCCAGGATTAATGAATGTAGCTGTTAATATGTTGGTGGTCATAACTTTTTTTTTTTTAATTGCCACTGAAAAGCGGGTGTGCAGCTTTGGATCGCTGGCTGTGGGTCCCGCTTTAGCCGTGGTCTGCTGGGTCGAGGGATGGAGCCTCTCCCCTCTCTGCAGACGGCAGCATTTGTGCCTCGGTGCTTTAATTAGAGCCTGGCTATAGCTTTTTCCTCCTGCGTTTTAACTTTCAAAAGGTGTACGTACATGCGTCTAGAGCAGAGCAGCAGCAGGTTTGTGATCGTCGTGGGGGTGGGTCATACCTGATGTGACAGGTCCTAGGGTCCTGCTGAGCTCCCAGGAGCGGCAGGGCTGGGGTGATGCCAGCGAGCCCACACACCCCCGCAGCAGGTCCCTGTGCCAGGTTTTTCCTTGAAATCACCTGATTTTCTTGGCACCCTGCAGGCAAATACCCCAGAATAAACAACAATTGCACAACACCTGACGATCAGCAGCGGCTTGTGCTGTCAGTCGGACCAGAGCTGCTGTCTTGGGCTAGGCAGGTCGAGGGGGTGCAATGCTTACGAAGGCACCGAGCCCGAGGCAGGGGGGGTTCTGTATTTCCCTGACTTTCTATCCACCTGTTCTAGCAGCAGAGGTGGTGGTGGTGGCCGCTGTCACCTTCAGCGAGCAGCGGCAGAGCCACCCACGGGACCTGCATCGCTGTCCCTGAGCCACGGTCCAGGGACCGGCCCATCAGCGTTATCGGTCATTGCAGAGAAAAATGATCACTTGGGCAAAACTTCTTCCATCTCGTCTGCCAGCAGCAGGGAAAATTGGAATGTGAGGGGGGAACTAAAACTTAAAGCCAGCCCAGGGACCTTGAATGTGTGTGCACTGCCTGTCACATTAGAGCTGCCACCTCTGCAAGGTGTCCCCTTCCCGCAGCGCGGCAGTGGGTGATGGGGACACCCAGCCGAGGAGCAGCCTGGGGAGAAGCATCGCTGCCAGCACTCCTGGGAGTGCCTGCCCCAGGGGTATGTCCCAAACCCTCGCCCGTGCTCCTCTGAAGGGTGCCTGTGCCCCCTCCGCCTCTCCCGCTGCTCCTCTGCCTCTGAATGCTGGTTGCAAACCGCATCTCTGTATTTAGTGTTCAGTGAGATGGATGTTATGCATCTACTTACTTGCAGTTTTGCTGCGCTACTGCTTTCTAAAAGTTTTTTAGATTTTTTTAAAAAAGCAATATCTGTAAACTTGTGCTGTAGGTTGTGTACTCTGTGCATGTGAGCATAAAAATCCCATCAGCATTTATTTACAATAAAGATATTTCAAAAAAATACAGATCTAGTTTCCTCTACTATTTTCCATTATTGTTTGCTATAGCTATCTGTTGTGTGTCGGTTTTGTGAGATAACGGTGAATTCGGGGAGTCTCTGGAAAGCGTTGGAGGAAGAGGGTCTGCAGGGGAGGGCAGGCATCCCTGGCTCTTGGGAGTTGGGTTGGAACTGGTGAATCTTGCACCCTGGAGCTACTGTGGTTCCCCTTCCCTCATCAGTTTTAAGGGTCTTTTTATCAGAATTCAGATTTTCAGGTTTTCTGTGGAGCTGTTATAGTAGGAACACTTTTACTTTTTTTTTTTTTTTAAAGCACATCTGTTTGTCTGGAGAAAAAAAATTCAAGAGGAGTAACTGGTGTGACTCTGACTTCCAGCATCTGCAGCTGGAAACCAGCTGGTCCTGAAGGGACTCACCAGCCACAGCCTGAAGAGAAGTTACTTTGGACCTGGTCAAGGAAAACCCCTTTTATCCTGTTTCTCTTGCTGCAAACTGTGGGTTTAGGTGGTTTTCAGCGTTATTTAGCAGCCATCAGAGCAGGAGGTGGCTTTCAGTGTGGCTGTGCCCGGGCTGATGCTCGTGGCCACAAGCACCCTGTGCAGATGCTAAATAACCTGGGTGCCTGCAGGGAAGCTGCTCTTCTCCCCCCCGCCCCAAATCGGCTTGTTTGGAGTCATCCAAACAAAAAAACCATAAATCTAGAAAGCCTATGTTTGTGTTTGCGATTAACTGGATTCTTGTAAATACTTAGTGGAGGTCAGTGCCTGCTGGGCAGGAATAAGGAGCCTGTTGTGAGCAAGCCCCTGCTCGTGGGGCAAGGGCAGGCAGCCCGCTGCCGCCTTTTACAGAGCGAGAGGTAGGTCTGTTCCGTTGCACTTTGGCATGGACCCAGGTGAACTTCAGAAAGGTAATGTATCCCTTCTGAAGTTCACCTAAAAATTCATCCTAAAAAATAAAAAATAAAAATTTATAGCAAAACTCCTCGGATCTGGCCAAACAAACCCATACCTGTGAGAAGCATCACGGGGTGGGGTGTAAAAAGCCCATTGCCAGGTTCTTGATGGTGATTCAAGCCCCGATGAAGCCGTGCAGCCGAAGTGCAAAAGGGCTCCACGGTTACAGCTCCTGCCAAAACTCTCCTTACTGGCAGACGACCCCCCGGTGACAGCTGGATTTGGGAGCAGTTTTCAGCGAGAGGAAGAGCAGCTGGGTTCCCATCACGGACCTGGGGGTGCAGCCCTGAGCCGTGCTCCCTGCGACCTCGTGCATCGTTTTCATGGGATCACGTGGAGCTGGTTGAAGAAACAGTGTTTTAAACACTGGCCACAGGCTTTTGAGGTAAGAAGGGATGAGCTCATGGTTGACATGCCCCGGGGGAAGCATTCCTCTTGAGGATGTCCCTGGGCATCACCTGGGGACCAGCACTGGCCAGCTGCTGTTGCTGCACGGTGCAACAGGCAGCATCCTGCTCAGCAAGGATGGTTTCAGCAAGAGTTGGCAGCTCCACACAAAAGACAAACTGTTACAACATCTGCTTGGGTTGCATTCAGTTTTCTATTATTTCACTTGATGGGTTGAATAAACTACTTCTCTCTCGCTCAGAGGAGGAGTTAATGATTTATGGGTCAACTGGCACAACTCTGGTCTCTGCAGAATTCACACTTTGCTGCATGGAGCCATATCTGAGCATGTAGGCGTATGGTAACTCCTCCTTCAGCGTGGTGGTGCCTGGAGCGGGGGGACTGGCCGAGGACAGTCATCACCGTGTCTTGTAAGAGCCGAACACGCCGGGTCTCCATCTCCTGCTGCCAGACCTCCAGGTAAGACAACTTCGAGCCATGCAGCTTTGGGCGATGTTGCTCCTGGGAACTGGATCGGAGCTTTCTTGCAACTCTAGCAGGCTAAGATTAGTAAATTAAATCAATTTATACCAAGAGCTGTAAGATAAGGGTTGAAGGTAAGCCAGAGGAATGAAACAGCCAAGAGGAGTGTTAAGTTCAGGGCAGAAAGCGTCAAGACAGACTCGTTTCCAGGAGGAAGGCAGGCGCTTGTACGGAAGGTCGGGAGGGTTTAGGTTCATAAAGGATAATCCTGGATAACAAAGGCAGAGAGGACCCTTGCTCAGCTCTAGGGCTGCCAGGGTAGTCAGAATTGCACCTAAATTCCATTTTGTAAAGCAGTTCAGTCTCCTGAATGTGCTTTAGAGCTTTACTCCAGTTAAAGTTATTCGCACAAAACTGGTGTGTCTTTTTGGTGAGATACTTTCTCTCTCTGCACGTGATTTATTAATAGTCAGGGCACTGCACTGATGACTCCAGCAGGATTTCATCTGACTATGAATTTGCTTCCAAGAGATTTGTTACTAAACAAACATGTTCTACCCATAAGATAAATTGCAAAGGACTTTTTCCAGAAGGCATAGATAAATCACAGCCCCGCAGATAGTAATTTGGCTGGTTGGCTGGGGAGAGCATAGCGCTGGCAATACAGAGTTAAGTCAAACTTGACAAGCTACAACGTATTTATGTTATGGTTTGAGTGGAGCTGTTAGTATTCTTTTTGCCTTTTTTTGTCTTTTTAAAATTTTATTTTAAAATTTTGATCCAAAGCTGTGTTCTCAAAAATGCAAATAAATGAGACTAGTGGAACAAATAAGGCCTATGGGAATTGCTTACCATCTACAGTCTTCTGTCCTGTTTATGTTGTATTTTGATGTCTCTGGGTCTGCTCTGCTGGAGCCAGCCTTCCCCACGCACGGGCAGCAGCCCAGCTCCGCTGCGCCCAGTCTGGGTCCCGGCGGCCAAAGCGGAGCCGGCGGAGCAGCTGCTCCACTTGCAGAGCATCCCGCTGGTCCCCAGCCCCGCCTGCAGGAACTGCTTAGGGATGGGGAAACAGGACTTGTCCCTATGAGCTGTGGTTATCCTGAGCACAAATACCTGCCCTGCTGTTTCTACAGGTATTTGGCTTAGAAAAAGACCGTGGTAACTCCGGTGGGATCTCCGGGGAGGAATGAAGATGTTGGCTTTGGAGCTGGGGAGGCAGAGGGATGCTGTGCTTGGGTTATTCCTCGCTGCTGCTCATATAGTGACTGTCCAGAGTAAGTGAATGAGTCCATCGGGACAAACTGAGATCCCTCAACAGGGTTCCTTCCCCTGGGGTTCACAAGGCTTGGATGCTCCTCTTTTTTTCCTTGTTGCCCTTGCACTTCGAGACATTGTAAATCTTTGTGGTCATAATCCATCTTCCTTTGTCTTTTTCTCCTTTCTTTGTAAAACGGACATAAAATTATTTCAGCTGAAAAGGGTGCAATGATTTATACTAATTGGGGAGAGGAAACGGTTAATCTGGACTTTGTGACCAGCTTTAGAAACTGCTGGGTGAGGAGCAAACAGGAGCTCCCCTGTCCCTGCCAGCCTCGGGCATCCCATCGCAGGCTGCGCTTCCCGTTGTTTCTAGCTTTAAGGAGTTCTAAGGCCAGGGAAGTGTCCTCACCTGGACCTTCAGAGTAAATCAGGCCCCATCTCCCACTGCTCTTCCTCCCAGAGCCTTTCTGATGGAGTTTCTGTTGGTAGGTGCCTGTGATGCTCCGCCGCGTCTCCCATCTGCAGAACTCAAAGCGGAATACCGCGGCATTGCCTCGTTTCCCTATAAATCCATGGTGGAATACATCTGTCGTCCAGGTTACTCAAAAAACCTGAATGCCCAAAGCATCCTTGTTTGTGGACTGAACAATAAATGGCACGGATCAAGGGAGTTCTGTGCACGTGAGTATATTTTGGGTTGACTTGTGATTTGGATTTTTCTTTGGTGATGCTGTCGGCTCGTTTTGTTGGAGCAGTCCCCACCGTGTCCTCACGGGATGGTGGGTGATGGTGACCCGACGTGAAGCGCCAGTTGTGTTCTGCGAAGTGCTGGCAATGATGGCAAAAGCTGGGATCTGCTTTGATGCTGGCTGTGCTTGATTGCTGAGTCAAAAGATGCTCTGCTCAGGCACTTGGTCCAAAAAAAAAAAAAAAGGGATTTCAGACTTGCAGGAGGAGAGTCCTTTAGCTGTGAAGAAAGGCTGTCACGCTTGCCAGCATTACTGCAAAACCCCACTCAGACCGCAAAGGTTGGCTGCGGGTCGTGATGCAAGTCTTCACAGCATCGTGTATCGTGGAATAAATTAGGATTGGAGGGGAGATCCAGAGGTCTCTGCTCTGTCCCCTTGCTCAGTATTGGAGGAGTCTTCTGCTTTGCTGCTGCATTTTCCTGGGTCTTCAAGAAACTGAAAGAAGAACTAACTGCGGTCCTGTTGTCCCCCAGCAAAGGTGTGCAGCTACCCTGGCGAGCCGGCCAACGGCAGACTCCTCCTGACGGGGAAGTTCAGTTTTGGTTCAGCGGTGAACTTCACCTGCAACACGGGGTAAGCCCGGAGCACTCGGGGCATGGGTCCTCTTCTTCCCCAGCGACCTTCCTCACGTCTTTTTCCTCTAGATTAAAGCCTGTGTGTGCTGTCCGAAGCCTTACCGGCGCACGTAATTGCGGACTGTGACTGAAATCTCCCTCAAGCTTTCCTCTGAGAGCTCTAAGACCGACTGAGTTTTCTTAATCTCATGCTTTGAGGCAGTTCTTTCAAACTCAGCTTCGCTCTCCTGGCCCTTTCGAAACCATTCCCAATGTTTTGGTATATTTTGAAGAAAAACCATGAATACTCAGCTCAGAGCTGTAGTGATAGCTACAGCTGGCTGATGAAGTCGACTTTTTGTTCTTAGACACCATGAAAAAGTTTTTTTTCATTTTTAAAAATGCTTTTGTCAGAAGCCAGGTTATCATTGAAAAAATGACACTGATGGCAAATTTCTGATCAGTTGTTGTTATGATAAGGAAGCCAAACCCATCCTGGTGGTGACGTTATAGGTAGCGCTTGACAAACTCAGTTTTGATGTAATTCCTTCTCCCCTATTTCACACAGGTACAGACTGATTGGAAATTCCCAGATTCACTGTGTGCTTAAAGATGAGATTGTTACCTGGGACAGAGATATTCCCATCTGTGAGCGTAAGTGGAGTCCCCGAACTGATCTACTGCTTAAATGTTACAGGGGGCGGATAAAGCAGCAGTTGTGTTCCCCTGCTGAGGATTTCAGCGGTTTGGTGCATGGTGGAGTCTGGAAAGACATTTTTCTTTCTGTTTTACTTCCTGCATCATTCCTGCAGAAATATTTAGTCGCTGTCTGGGAGCAAGGCAGCTGCATGTAGGACTGGGGTATCCCAAACCCACTCGGTGCCCGGGTCAGAGCTCTGCTGCCTGTCAGCTGCCGTGCAGCTCCCTGGAGACCTGCCCTTAGTTCCTGACCCTTCTGGTACCTTTTGTTTTTTTCGTACCAGACCTGTGGTTCAAAACTAATTCAAAACTTTCTCTCTTTTTTCTTCCCTCTACCGTTTCCCCCTCCCTTCCCCAGCAATACCATGTTTACCCCCTCCAGAAATAGCCAACGGCGAGCACAGCGGAGCTGGCAAAGAGCTCTTTGAATACGGAGCGTCCGTCACTTACGAGTGCCACCGTGTCAGAAGGGGAGAGAGACCTTTCTCGCTGGTGGGGGACGCCTCCATCTTCTGTACAACCACAGATAACTTAAATGGTGTCTGGAACAAGCCAGCCCCAGAGTGCAAAGGTGAGCTGCTCCCACGCACGAGGCGAGGGGCTTGCAGGCTCACCAGGGCGCTGCAGCAGCACCAGCCGCAGCCGCTTCTCCGCTGCCTACTGCCCCGTCTGCTAGAGCTGGTTCTTTTTCTCCTTGGAGCCCTCTCTCTCCTTTATGTTGCTGGAATCATCTCTTGCAGATGGGACCCTCTGAGTTTGGTAGCAGTAGCAGGAACCAGGGTCTCCCATCACAGGGACCACAGCTGCTCGCTGCCACCAAGTCAGCAGGGACAGGGGAAGGGGATTGCGTTAGCGTCGGCAGACCAGACGATGCATCTTACCTGCCGGCTTGTGTAAAACATGATGCCTGCAAAGAATTCAGAAGGCTGCTGTGATACCTGCTCCTTTCCCTATGTTCTTTTTGCACTTTGCCGTAATAAAAAGTGTGAAATAAAAAAATGCTGTAAAATGGCGTAAGATATACAAAAATATCCCATCAGCCTGCTACCCTGTCATGTCATTTTCAGCCTTTTTGGTGAACACATCTTACGCTACAGGAATGTTTTTAATACCTTCATCTCCTTCATTGAGCGTAACTGCTGATTTCCTAAGCGATGGTGTTTCCCTGACGCAGTGATTAACTGTGAGCATCCCAGCGTGCAGAACGGGAGGCTGCTGAGCGGGTACCGCCCCGAGTACACCTTCAGAGACACCGTCGTGTTCGACTGTAACTTTCGCTACACCATTAACGGCAGCGATGCGTCCACGTGCAAAGAGAACGGCCTCTGGGACCCTCCGCTGCCGCGCTGCCAGCTCAGTAAGTGTGGCGGGCCTGATCCGGCAGCTTTGCTTCGGTGAAATCCCCACACATCTAAGAAAGTGATGGCTCCGAGGTCTAACTTTGTGGATTTAAATTTTTTTTTTTTTTTTTTTTTGGCTGATCTCACTGCAGCGCTAGGGTGACTTAAGGAATGTGTGACCTGGGGCCATGGAGGATAAAGGCTTGTCCCATTCAAGCCTGTGAGCGTTTCTTAGTAGAATTCAAAGGGAGTAAATTAACCTTTCTGTATTTAATATTCTTAAAGTCTGTTGGTAAAGCCTCAGGTAATATAATCTTTATTAGAAATAACATCTTGTTACAACAGTGGAAATTACCATGCAGCCCAAAGTGATTCAGATGTTTTCGTTTGTCTCCCTTGCATTCACTCTTCGGCATTACTGAGCTCAGACGATGAAGTGCATCTCAGAACAAACAGTGTGAGCCCACGATTTTTACCCAGATCCGATCTCTTCCATTACACACCATTATGGGTCCTGCTGATGTATTGCTGGCGAGGTCCCTAAATTGGTATTTTGTTCCTAGGCAGCTGTGAGGACCCTCCCGATGTGTATAATGCTGTTAAAGCAAAACTTGCTGGCAATCTCTTTCCTGCGGGGTCTGTGGTTACCTACGAGTGCCGGGAGGGCTACAAGTTCAGCCTGGGAGAAAACACACGGCACATTGAGTGTCTGCCGGATTTTACGTGGACTGAAATTCCACCTGCTTGTGAAAGTAAGTGTTCGTTCCTTTGGCTTGCTTACCCTTGCAATTAGGCAAAATTATTACTGAATGAAGAAACTATACGTGGTCTGCTGTTGTGCAGATCGCAGGGTCACGGAGAGAAGGGGGATGCTCTGGGTGCTCAGCGTGGCACATCTCTGGTCTTTGCTGTGACTCTTGAACTCCCTTGATTTATTCCCCAGCCACAGTTTCCTCTCTGCTTCCTAATCCCTTGAACCTGTGGGAAAAGTCATTGCGGTGCGGAGGGCCCCTTGCTCCATCCCAGGGGAGGCTGCAGTTGCAGAGCGCCTTGCAAATGCCCCGTCCCTCAGGGGCGCCCAGGGGTGGTGCTGGGGCAGATTTAGTGTTGTGATGTGCCTTTGATTTACAAAGCATTCATCCTTCTGTTTACCACGGATCTGCTGTCATCCAGCTGGCTTTGCCATGGATTCACACTTGCTGATGTTTGGCATTTCCCAGGAATTCGTTGCCCAAATCCAGACATCAGGAATGGAAAGCCCTTACACATATGGGAAGAAAAAGACAATTATGTGTATGAAGACAGCCTGGAAATTACGTGTAACCGTGGCTATGCGTTCAAAGGTCATAGCAAAAGTGTTGTGCTTCGCTGTACAAGTGATGGTCAGTGGGATCCAGCAGTACCAGAGTGCGTTCCAGGTGGGTGAGAAGCGGTGAAGCATCTTGACTTGGGGACAGCAAAGGTTTGGGTCGCTCTGTCTGCTGACATTTGCAGAAAAATCTATATGTGGCCTTAGATAATGGTAGTAGCAGCCAAGAAGAATTTTGCTCCCCTGCCGTGTATCCCTAGAACTAGCCCTGATGTGTTAACTTGGAAGAAATAGGCAGCGAGAGAGCCAAATTGCTATATTGCTGAAGGATGGCTGTGGGAAAAGTACAGGGCTTTGGCAGGGGGCTGCGCTGGTGGCTGGGGAGGTGGGATGTGAAAGGTTGGGTGCTGGGAGGTTTTAGAGACTTAGCAGGTTCCTAAAAAGCCTGGGAGACATTTACCCAGCTGGAAGGGGATGTGGTTTGTGCTGTGGACAGCAGCGGGGCTGGTTTGCTGACACGAGGCTTGGGAGCCCCGAATGTTCTCGATGCATTTCCCCTCCCGGAAGAAAATGCAACAGCATAAATAACTGATACTGCTGAAATGAGTAACCTCATCATGGGGCACCACAGCAGTGTCAGCAAGCTGCTGGAGGTGGCCTGAGTCCAAAAGCTCAGGAAAACCTTACCAGGAGGAAAGAGCCTTCTCTACCACACAGGGCAGCCAGCGTCAGAGCATGGACCGTTCCTTGTCCTGGCCCTAACGCAGCCTGTGAGGTGCTCAGCAGCCCCCGAGCACAGGGGAAAGCAGGGGCTGCAGTCCCTGGGGTGATCACGGTGCAGGGTGCTGAGCCCCGAGGGGATGCTCAGTTGGGCACAGACCCAGCTCTGCAGCACCCACCTTTCCCAACAGCCTCAGGAAAACCTGATTGTAGAAGCAGAAACTCCTTTAGACTTATAAAATAAGGATTGAGACCTGCAGCTGGGTGACAGCCACCTTTTTTATCCAGGATTCAGGGGTTCTTGATAACTGTCTTCTCCATAGAAAGCATCTTCACTGGAGCTCTTTCTGATAATACCTGACGTCCTTTATTTTCTGTTGTTTCTAGAACCTCATTGTCCAAAGCCAGATACTGCTCATGCAAGAGAGGTTTACAAAAGCAAAAATGACTACACAGTTGGGACCCGGCTGAGGCTGGCGTGTGATCCGGGCTACGTCCTCCGGGGCCAGGACCTGACCGAGTGCCAGGCTGACGAGAGCTGGGCTCCCCCGTTACCGTTCTGTGATAAAGGTGTGCGTAACGCAGCGCCGAGAGGGAATCTCGGGCATCAGCGTTCGGAAGCAGCATCAGTAGGTGACCTGCCTTCAGGGGAGCGGGGCGGTTGTCACCGGCTGGTGGGCTCACAGCGCTCAGGTGCCCCCTCTCTGGAGATGTGCCCCAGGTGGGAGCAGAGCGAGGAGCGGGAGCCTTGAGCTGGCGTAAGAGGCGAGAAGCCAGGCAGCAACTTGGTGTGAATTTGCCACGCTACGAACGTGATGTTAACCCTTGTTCTGGTTTGCCAGAAGCGATTTTGCTTCTCACCTGGATATGATAACTGTGTGTTTCTTTTCGCATTAATTCCCTTTCTTCCGCAGTCTGTGACCCACCTCCAAAAGTCACCAACGGGCAGCACTCCGGCTTGGGAAAGGAGCAGTTCCCCTACGGCACAGAGGTGACGTACAGCTGCGCGGAGGGTCTGTCCCTCATCGGGGACGCCTCCATCTACTGCACCTCCGACGACGGGGTGACCCTGGCGTGGAGCGGACCCTCCCCGGAGTGCAGGGGTGAGGCGCTTCTCCCGTCCAGGCTCAGACGAAGGACCTGGGTGCAGTGTTAGCGCTCAACGCGAGATTCGAAGCGAGCGGGGCTGCCGGAAGGTCCCGCTGCTTCGCAGGCGGCTTCGCCGGCTCGGCAGCTCCGTGCGGGGGCTGATCCCTGCGCGAACAGGAGAGTGCGGCTCGGCTGGGCTGATGGCCCCCCGACGGGCAGAAGAGCGGCTCTGCCCCGCCTGCCCCCGCTCCCGTTGTCCCTGGAGGGGCAGCAGGCAAAGGCAGCGCCCCCAGCTCCGCTCTCTTCCCGCAGTGGTCCGGTGCCCCAGGCCCGCAGTCGAGAGGGGAAGGATGACGCCGCAGAGGTTCACGTTTCCCTACGGGGCGGCCGTGCGGTTCTCCTGTGACGAAGGCTTCGTGCTGCGCGGCGATGCCGAGAGCCGGTGCCTGGCCGACGGCGCCTGGCACCCCCCCCTGCCCACCTGCCAGCCAGGTGGGTGCCAGCCCCAGGGCACCAGCCCGGCCAGGGGTGCTGCTGCTTTGAATGACCAGCAATGGGTGGAATTTGCAGGGCATTTCCTCCTCCATCTCCTCCCCTTCTGTTATTGTTTCCTTTCTGTTATTGTTTTTTTTTATTTAATGGAAAGGGCATGCGTTTTTCCTTTCAGTTCGATGTTACCGACCCTTGGGAGAGGATGACCTGGTGATTTATACTCGTAAACTATGGTACGAGGTGAATGAAACGCTGTCCTTCTACTGCAGAGGTGGTGGCCGCCATTCAGGGAATTCAGAAATCACCTGCTCGGCGAATGGCACTTGGACACCAAAGCCCACATGTGTAAGTACCACCATCTGCCTAGGTTCTGTGTGTATCTTGTCCCGTCTCTAGCCTGGAATAGCACTGGTCCGACTTCAGGAACGTGGATGCTTTGTTCTGGTAGGGCTGGGCTGGCTGGGGGGGTGCAGGAGGAGGAGGAGGCTGCTCCACACGTAGGTCCCTGCAGCGGTCTCACGCCCTCTCTCTTTGTTTTCTTAAAGAAAAAGCGTGATACATGTGAGAAGATTCTTCGAAATAGGGAGGCTTTCGAGTGTGGAGTTCCTCTGACAGAACTGAAAACTCTGCTGGAAGTGCAGAAACTGTACCTGGAGATCCAGAAACTTGAGAAGGAGCAAAAAACCCCAGCATATGGCTGACTGTTGTCACTGGTCTCATACAAACAGTCTTTGCATGTTGAATAATGTGCTGACTGAGGATTTCTTTATGACTCTGCAATTTGTGCTAATACTTAAGTAGCCAGAACAAATTTACCAATCAGTCAAGGACCAGTTGGTTGTACTGGGGAGTCAGAAAGTGATGACTGGCTCATTCTGTTAGAGCTCGCTGGGGTAGGTTTGGACATCGCTTTATACATTTTAAAGCTTTACATTTAGGTACGTTTGTTATACTGACGAGCGCGCAATTAGAAAGGAACTGAGTGAGAAGTAAATTTTTGTCGGGGCTGAGCAGACGCTGTACAGACAGGCATGAACCTGCTGAGAGCCACCAGCCCGTGTCTGCCCCACAGCTGCTGCACCCCTTCAGCTGCAAGCCAGTATAGCCCAGTGCCCTGCTCATACACGTTGCATTCATTACTGTGAACAAGCACTTAACTGCCTAACCAGCTGTGACCTTCAGAGCAGGCACAGGGAAGAAAACACCAAAGCCTGTCTTCTAGCAAATGGAAAATGCCAGGTTTCCATCCCGAGCAGGACAGCTGTGCCTGAGGCTACGGCGGTGCCACCTGCTGCATCTCTGGGTGTGCGCCAAAAGCAGTTGTTGGAAAGAAAAGTGCAAAGAGGGGAATGGCCAATTTTTTTTTTTTTTCTGCAACATCTAGTAAAGGGGAAGTGCTCTGTTAGCACACATCTTGTGATCAGACCAGTACTCCTTCACCACCAGATTATAATAAAGCTGCAATTGTAAAGACAGCTGTGTCTGGCTTCTAATAACCCTATCCTATCTATAGTAAAGGAAAGAGGTGCTTCAATAACCATTGCTCCGTTAGGCAGGGAGGGCTGCTGTTCCCTGAGTGCAGTGCAGGGGTGTAGGGGGGGTTGCACAGCTGCCTGTCCCCCCCCACCCCACCTGCCCCTGGGGTGAAGAGGCAAAGCGAATGGGCAGCACTGCCCAGCGCACCGACCAGCAGCTCCCCGTGCCTCAGAAATGGGGCCAGGGTGCTGCAGAGTGGTTCTAGCTGTGGAATAGCTTTGTTCCCGCTGTCCCCACTGGGGCAGAAGCAGAGCAGCCGTGACCTTCCGTGGCGCAGCCTTACCGGAGAGCTCAGGGAGGGCAGCCCTCGCCTCGGGCAGGTCAGGAGGGCTGGGGGTCACGGCGGTGACGTGGCTCGTCTGGCCTGTCCCCAACTTCCCATAGCTGCTTCCCCTTCCCTGGCAGGCTTTCGGCTGGGGGCAGCTGTCTCCTTCCCACGGCGCTGGCCCGGCCGCTCCCAGCACCATGCTGGTGCTTCTCCACCGGTCAGGGCAGCTCCTGGCAGTGCTGGTGCTGGTGCTGCAGCCGGCTGGGAGTCTCGGTGAGTGCCGTTCCCCTGCTTGCTTTCCTTGCTTCCGCAGCTCGGCTTTGCTTACAGATCAGGTATGTAATAACCAGGTCAGTAAAATCCAGCGGCAGACCTTCCTCGGGCTGGGGTCACTGCTACCCCCTTTGTGCCTGGTGGCCTGGCAGGGATGCTCCTAGCTGCCCGTTTCTCCTCTCTAGCTGCACTTCTCGCAAAGAGCCACCCGGCATTCCCAGTGCTTTCCAAAAGCCTTAAATTGGAGTAGGGATACCCCTGGGACCCGTGTTAAGTACAGCTGGCTCAGAGGCTCCAGCTCATCCCCGGGACAGCCCTGGGGCCAGGTCCTGCGTCTGCAGAATTTCTCCTGGTCTGGATGGAGCTCAGAACCTGGGTGCAGGGAGCACAGCACCCTTTGCCTCCATCATCCATGTGGTAGCTGAGAAGATGTTCCTAGGGTCGAAGGATGACCTTACGGTAAGATGGGGAGAGTCAATTAGACAGGTAATAGGTTTTACTATTTAATTACAAGGGCTATAGTTAGCAGTTTGAGCGGTGTCAGGACCAAGGTTGATGCTCGAGCCCTGAGGCAGCCTACAGCCGTGCCGAAGGCAGCTGGTCGTACACCCCGCAGGCTGGCTCCAGTACAGGAGGAGTGGGGGTTTGCTGATTATGTCTCTAGGAAGAGGAATAACTCAGTTTCTGCCTGAACACTGGCAGTTCCTTTAAAAGCAAGCCTTTGAGAACCTCCTCCAGCACGCACGGCGCATCCCTGCAAGGCTTCTGCTGCCCCCAGCTGCCAGCGCTGCCTTGAAACCTTTTTTTTTTTTAGTTCCTTTTAAAATTTTGTATTTATATTTTTCTTTTTATCTTTATTGATTTAATTTTTTTTTTACTTTTTAAATTTATTTTTTATTGCAAATATTTAATCATATTTTTAAATGATTTTTTAAAAACTTCATGGTGCTTCTCAGTCCAAATCCAAGCATTACCAACAGGGGTGCCAATACCTGAGCTGGGCCTGGAGAAGACAGATCGGAGTACAGAGATGGTCTTTCCATGGGTGTTGGTATCAAAGGCAGCATTGTCAGCACTGCCCTGGCACGACGCCGGCGTGGCAGCGCGTGGGGTGGGTGCTGCTGTCCCATGGTGTGAACCGGGTACATTTTTAACAGAGGTGCACCGAGCTGCCAGCACCCATTGCAAGCGGGGAATCCCAGCTGCAGCTACTTTTAGTTTAATTTGTTACCTCACTTCATGACCAACCCCAAAATATTTCTCATGGGAGATAATGTAGCTGAACAAAGGAGCTTTTGTTGGGACACTAGCGATGTGCGGCAGAGGTTATGCAGCTGGAGAGTATTGCGAAGCTGGCGGTGAGCTGCCAGCACCCTGGTGTGACTCCATCCCTGGGCACGCAGGTAGGTCATACTGGGACCTGCTAGAGCCACTGCTAGTAGGAAAGGGCAGAAACAGCGTCGGATGGTGTGCGATGGAAGCGCTACAGGCTTTGGGTCCCACTGATGACGCCTGCTCAAGCACGCTTGTTGCCCCTAATCTCTCTGCCTTCATTGCCCCAGCTGTTAAACTGATCCGTCTTCTCTTACTAGGGGTGCGGTGGGCGCTGGCCACTGTAGCTCTGCTCGGTAAGAACACCCTGCAAAGCCCTGTTTTTTGGTGATCCACAGAGGTTCAGTGTCCCGTCCCAAATATCACGCATGGACAGCTGGAACCTGCGCAGGACTTCCCCTACGGCAGCACAGCCACGCTCAAGTGCGATGCGGGCTACATCCCCGTGGGTGGCACCACGGCCGTGCGGTGCCTGAGCAGCGGCAGATGGCATCCACGGGTGCCCGCCTGCATCCTCGGTACGTACAGATCTCTCGTCTCCTCACCTGCTCTCCCAGGTATAATTGGCTGCTTGTATTTTGCTAGAAGCACGGGCAGTGCTTGCAGGAGAGGGGCTGGAGGGTGGGCACCCCGGTGAGCTTTGTTTGGTGGCAGCATTCCCCTCTGCTCTTTCTTCGCCCATGGGTGACACGGTGGGGCTGTCCCACCTTATAGCACGGTCCACCCATCGAGACACGAAAGCATATAAGAATAAAGACTCATTAGACTCCCCGCATCCTTTGGTGAATTTGTCACCGCTATTTTTTTCCATTTCAGTTTGCCCTCGCCACATCCCACAGCGATGCTCAGGGTCGCTGCTCTCCCTTGCTGCTTCCTGGGGTTTCTGCCCTTGCCCAGGGGGCAGGTTGGGCTCCCCAAAGGCTCAGCTTCATCCCCAGTGAGCCTCAGGGGAAGATCTTCCAGCTCTGAGGGTCCATGTTGTCCCCTGCTCTGGCACCAGGTCACTGCCCCTACCCTCCGGCTGTTGACCACGCGGACCGAAACCCTCAGCACGAGTTTCCAGTTGGGACAACCGTGACCTACTTCTGCAGATCCGGGTACACTTTGCTCCCTGAAGTATCTCCGATAACGACTTGTCTTAAAAATTTCACGTGGTCCGTAATCCCGAAGCTCTGCCAGAGTAAGTGTGCCATTTCTTCGGCTTTGCCAACAAAGCATGGCTTTAATGATGTGGAGATAGCATCGTTTTCAAAATACCCGCTAGTGCTGCTTGCCACGAGGACTGTGTTGAGCAGTGCTTTTGCTCTCACTAGTAATAATTTTGCTGTTCAAAGGGTAGCATGGGTGAAAGGAAATAGCTGCAGCTCACATTGATGGTTTATCTGTTCAAGCAATGGTGCAGCAATGCAGCTAGTAACATGTCATCACTTCAGCATAGTTCAGAGCTAATCACAGGGCTTGGCTCGTTTTGCCTCCCTAAATAAATTGTTGTTATCACGTAATTGCCATCCCTCAACATGCCAGGTCTGGTTAGAGGTGTCTGTCAGCATTAACAGGCAGCCTGGCAAGTTTTCTGGGTCAGCAAGCCACCATGGTGGGAAAACACCCGCCGTGCGACTGTGTCCTGCTCTCCCCTCCTGACCCAAACCGCCGAAGCTCTTTCTGATGTCGGTGTTCCTCAGGGGTGCAGTGTCCCAGCCCGGCAATCCAGCACGGGAGAGAGATCACCCTCAGGAAAGCGGAATACACCTTTGGGCACCAGGTGGAATTTCAGTGCGAGCCTGGCTACGTGCTGAGGGGCAGCCAGAGGGTCCAGTGCTGGTCCGACGGGACGTGGAGACCCCCGGTGCCGTACTGCGACAGCAGTGAGTGTGAGCGGCGTGGGCACGGCGGGTGCTGGGAATTGCATCTCTGCAGCGGGTAGGAACAGCAGCAAGAAAACGGCATCACCTGAGCATCACTTCTCAGAGAAGGTGGTGGGAAGAGAAGGGGTCCAGGTGACAGCATTGAACGGCTTTGATGTCTTCATCTTCTATCGGAACTGAAATTGGTTACATGTGTTGAGTAATGGGACTTGCAGCCCTTTCTCAGAGGAAACTGTTCAAGGGGTTTATGAGACCCACAGTTCCCTGACCCTGTTTATGAGCAGGACCGGTTCTTGTGGAAAAGAAAAGGGGAGAAGGGAAGGGCTGGTGGGAGGGGATGGAGGCACATGAGGCAGTACTGGCCGGGCTGTGCCGGTGGGTCATTGTGGTTAGCTGGACCAGTCTGGGAACTGGGAACAGTGAGGAGGACTTTGAGGAGAGCAGCCTTAAGTACAAACATTGGGAACTGGCTTCTGTTATATCCCTGCACTACTATCCCTCAGACTGAATGAAGAGAATCTTAATTTTTCCTCTCTCTGTTCTCTCACAGTTTGTGGTCCCCCTCCAAAAGTCACCAACGGGCAGCACTCTGGCTTGAGAAAGGAGCAGTTCCCCTACGGCACAGAGGTCAAGTACAGCTGCGCGGAGGGTCTGTCCCTCATCGGGGACGCCTCCATCTACTGCACCTCCGACGACGGGGTGACCCTGGCGTGGAGCGGACCCTCCCCGGAGTGCAGGGGTGAGGCGCTTCTCCCGTCCAGGCTCAGACGAAGGACCTGGGTGCAGTGTTAGCGCTCAACGCGAGATTCGAAGCGAGCGGGGCTGCCGGAAGGTCCCGCTGCTTCGCAGGCGGCTTCGCCGGCTCGGCAGCTCCGTGCGGGGGCTGATCCCTGCGCGAACAGGAGAGTGCGGCTCGGCTGGGCTGATGGCCCCCCGACGGGCAGAAGAGCGGCTCTGCCCCGCCTGCCCCCGCTCCCGTTGTCCCTGGAGGGGCAGCAGGCAAAGGCAGCGCCCCCAGCTCCGCTCTCTTCCCGCAGTGGTCCGGTGCCCCAGGCCCGCAGTCGAGAGGGGAAGGATGACGCCGCAGAGGTTCACGTTTCCCTACGGGGCGGCCGTGCGGTTCTCCTGTGACGAAGGCTTCGTGCTGCGCGGCGATGCCGAGAGCCGGTGCCTGGCCGACGGCGCCTGGCACCCCCCCCTGCCCACCTGCCAGCCAGGTGGGTGCCAGCCCCGGGCACAGCCGGTGGCCCTGTGATGGTGCAGAGTGGTTGGGGTGCAGCCCTGTGTAGCTGTGTCTGCCCTTGGGGCTCCCCTAGTGCCTTCCCCTCTTTGTATAAGAAAAAACTTCCAAGGCTGATGCTTACTAGAGAATAGCTGAATTTTTCTCGATGGTGCCATGTAAAGGAGGCTCGAAGGCAGGTCAGGAGGCACCCTCGTTACTCTTCAGCACCCATTCTTACTGACAAGTGTCGTTCTGCAGACTCTTGCAAATGAACGCTTGAACCGAGATGCTCTCAGAAAACAGCAAGCGTGTAACACCTCTCAGAGACTGCTCTGACCTTCACCCTCCCCTCTTGCAGGGCTTGGGGAAGTAACTTTGCTTTAGTGTTTGGTTTCACAGCTCCATAGACTGAAGTTCACCTGCACCGGCTCATTTTTCACAAACTTGGTACGTTTTTCTCCCTCCATCGTGCTGACCCACTCGCTGAGCTGCCTTCTGCTCTGGGTTTTCCTTTCAGTTCTGTGTCCACAACCACAAGTGGCTAATGGAAAGCTGAGAAGCACTTCGGATACTAAAATGTGGTACCAACCAAATGCGACTGTTACTTTTGAATGCCTTGATGGGTACCACTTTTCAGACGATGGAGACGTGTCTTTAGATGACTCCAGGACAGCCACATGCTTGCCGGATGGCAACTGGGCACCATTGCCCAAGTGTGTAAGTACCGTAGTCTAGCTGAGTACCTGGTTGGATGTTGTCTAACTTCTAATAAGAAAAATAACTGCTTAAACTTCTTAAAAGCTTTTGCTTTGTGGTAGCAGTGAGGGATGCAGTCTGTGTTGGGGGCAGTGCATGGCAAGTGGGACAGATGGGACTCAAAGCTGAGGAGTGGGTGGCTCTCCCCCTGCTGCAGTGCAACCTTACATGCTTTTTTCTGGGTTTTGTTTGTTTTGTTTTGCTTTTTAACAGAAGAAAGAAGGTGATGCTGATGTATGTGAAGAGATTAATTATATTAAAACGGTCTTCGAATGCGGCGTGCCTATAGCAGAAGTGAAAACCCTGCTGGAAATACAAAAACTCTTTCTGGAGATTAAAAAGCTAAAGGTGGAACTAGAAAGTTTGAACGAGTGAGTCCTGTAACGCACTGTAATGATCACTTTTCCTTTGACGAACACGCGGTTTGTGTAGTCACGATATCTATAAGAAGGCTCTCGGTGAGTTTAGGGTTCATGCTTGCATGCCTATAGCCAGAGGAGTAATAACCAATGTGTGGGAGATTGCTTTTGCCATGCTAGATGCTAGAGCATAGAGGGCTCTTTGCTCTTTTCCTTGAACCTGACGAGCTTGATTGGCTATTTAACAAGTGTGATGTTTCACATTATATTTTTGGAAGCACAGTAAGAGATTAAATAGAGCTTCTCTGAGTCACTGCACCATGCTAAGCCGAGGGAAGGGGCACTGACGTCCATACAAGTAAACTTCCAGCTGAGACGTGTCCGGCGGTTCTCTCTGAAGGTGATTTTGCTGTAATCTTCTGGCAGGTGGTTTGCACACATGCTGCACCCTCTGCTGGTACTGAACTCAGCCTATCAGAGCATTAGCAGATTTTTTTTTCTATCTAGAAGTAGTAGTGAAGTGAGCATTCAGCTATGGGATTTCCTGTAATCTAGCTCATGATTGCTCTTCATCTAGTTAAGGGTGGTTACATATAAGAAGTGCATTTGTAAAGGCTTCTGTTCCCTTATCCCTGGATTCAGAAGAGGCAACAGGTTTCTGGCCCAGCAATCCCTGTTGGTGTCATCTTCCACATCCCTATTTCTGGCAAGCAAATGCTAAGAATAGATGTTGTATGTTTAAGTGTACAGAATCAGACAGCAAAGATTGTTCTTATTGCTCAATAAACGATGATCAGTTTATGTCACCCTGTGGTGCAGCGATTACTCCTTTCCCTGCAGGTTTACAAAAAGGATGGGGGTATAACCACGGGATATCTCTTAGTCTTGTCACGTTGGCTGTGAATTAGGCAGATTTCCAGTTCCAGTGATGGTTCTGATGGAGAGCTGAGTCCCAGCAGCCTGGGTCAGTCCTCAGGGTGCTCAGGAAGCCGCGGTGGGCATGGCATGGCATGGCACACTGCTGCCTGGGCTCCGTGGGAGAAGGGGGAGCATTCACCTCCTGCATGAGTGATCTACAGCAGCGTATGGTTGCCAGATGCATGGTTTTATGAGTTGATAGAGCTGCTTTAAACGTTACTAGAACCTAAAGCACCACACCCAAGGAAGAGACGGTGTCTCCCATCTTCACACAGAAAGATGCTTTGGTAACACATCCTGTGTTTCACCACATCCTGGTGAGGATCTCTGCAATGAGAGGCACTCCGACCCGCTCCAGTCCTCCCTGCGCCACGAGGAGAGCAGGGCTGCACCTTGCTGGTGTGGCACCTCGCTTCCCTCCGCGTTGAGCTCACCTGGGGCTGCAAACAGAAAGTGCCTTATCTCCCTGTGCCAGGCTCGAAACCCATAAGCATGAATAAGAGCTGGGTGTTACGTCCCACGTGTACCAAGGAGCGTGCATCAGTAGTCCTGACTGATGTCAGATGGGATATTTCAGAGCATTAGTCAGTACACAGATGTATTGGCTCACACACCCATTCCTAATTACAAATAAGTCAGGCAATCAAGAAAAAATTAACAAGTAATAAGGAAAATACTTTTAGCTTTTGTTTCGCTAATTCTGTTTATGGAAAAAACTGTTTGCATTACCTGCCAGCAAATGAGTAGGTGTTTTCCTATCCTGGATGCACCCTGGGGCTGAGTGGGAGTCTTTTCTGCTCTGGTAGCATATGGTCTTGGTAAAACTGTGCTAGTCAGTGCTCACTGCCCACCTCGGGTCAAATAAAAGGGTTGAGTTACTCCCCCATCCCTTACAGTTGGGCAGGAGGACTCGGAGGCATTACCCAAGCATAGGGATGACAGTCGTCCCCCACCCCGGCTGCTCTCAGTGTTTTGGCTCCATGGTTGTTCTGGAAAGGATTCCAAGATTTGGCTGAGTCTGCTGTGCTGCATCTCCTCCCAGCTTCAGAAACAGTCCCCTGGAGCCAATGGTGCTTGACAGAAGAGCACAGCAACTGCAGCATGAAGTCTGGAGGACCAGGACGGGGGAAGCACCCAGGCACCCCAAGCTGCAGGGCACGGGGGGCTGGCCACCCCATGCTGTGCCTGGCTTTGCTGGGGCTCCTAGGCATGCCTGTGGCTCACAGTGAGTACAGGGGAGTGGGATGTGGGGGGGACACCAGCGAGACCTGCTTGATTCTCACCTTGCTCTTGGGGGTTGGAGGGGTGACACCACCCTCCCCCCTCAAGCCTGGACACCCATTGCTCAATGTTCTCATGGATGCAGCCCTGCTCGGTGCCTTTGCCCAGAGGGAAAGCCTGGGCCAGCCCAGCCATCCTCCTGGGATGCTCGCTGGGGCTGGTGAAGGGGCCAGGGGCCAGGGTCCTCACTCAAGGACATCATCTCCTGTGACAGGTGACTGTGGGCCCCCACCTCGCATGACCTACTCCAGACCATCCAGCGACGAGCCCACCAGCATCTTCCCCGTTGGATCCAAGGTGATGTACACGTGCATCGAAGGCGCCATCAAAATCCCCGGGAAGGTGGACGCGGTGAAGTGCCTGCCCGGTTCACTCTGGTCAAGACTGTCCGAGCCCTGCGGCCGTAAATACCTCCTTTCTCTGAAGCACAGCTCCCTTGCTTGTACAATGTCTGTCCCTTACGGTGGCTGCTCTGCAATGGCCCCTCCTGGCACCGTACAAACCCGCTTCCCTTGGCCGCTGCTCGTCAGAGCTGCTGGGGGTGCAGGGTCCGCGCCTGTCGGCAAGGGGCTCAGTCGGACGGAGCCCAGGATGCGTCTGTGCCTCCCGACCCCGGGCTGGCAGAAGCTGCAGCATGCAATGCCCCAGCACACGTGCATGCAGCTTCTGATCTCCTACTAACAGCTTTGCCCATGCAGTTAATGCATCATCACCTGCGCTTCGCCAGAGATGCATTTGGCAGAATAGCAGCCTGGTAAGAAAACAGAAGTAATTTGTGATCAACGTGAGGAGCTTTCCAAAAGCGCTGTAGCGAGAGCATTTCTGTGATTCCGAGGTTTATTTTGCATGCCTCCCGGCGCGTGGCTCTTTCAGACCTGCTTTTCTTGACTGCCAGGGAGCTGTGGTGCCCCAACAAGGTTGCGGTTTGCTGCCCTCTCCAAGACGGACGAGAGGATTAATTTCTTTCCCGTTGGGACCAACGTGAGCTACGTCTGCCGCCCCGGCTATGAGAACACCTCGGAAAGCTCCCCCACCAGCACTTGCCTTGAAAACCTGACGTGGTCCGAAGCTGCTGAGCTGTGCAGGAGTAAGTATCTCGGCTCTGCTCCCTCCGATGCCAAAACGCAGGTCAGGCAGCTGCTTCAGCCCATGTGCTGAAATGCAGCCTGGTTGTCTTCCCAACAGCTACACGCTCAGTACAAACCAAGGTGGATATTTCTTGGATATAAGACTGAACTGCAGCAGTATCAATAATGTTCTTTGTTTGCCGCTGGCATAAACAGATTTGTTTGGATTTTCAGGTTAGGAAGTATGTTTGAGCCTGGACACAGCACATGTACAGGACAAACGGCAATTTTCAATTCTAGTGCTGAGCTTCAAAATGAAGACAAAGCATGTTTCTTGGTGAAACCCATGGAATATGGATTGTAGGAGCCATATGTAAGATGATGTGGCAGCACTACATTTTTCACAGTCAAGTTACTGCCCGTCTATTGAGATGGAAATATCTGCAGCTGTTCCCTTCTGCCCTCCTGCGAGGGGGTGCTTGCTGCTGGGGGTGGGGATCGCTTACCGGGACCCACACCTTCACCTACAGCTGATCCTGGCTCCTGCCAGCTCCGCTGTGACGCAAAACGCTTTGGCACCTTTGGGTACAACCCTCTAAGCCTGTCCCTTATTTAGACTTTTTTATTTCTCCATCCCCGTGTGTTCTGCTAACGCTGGCCTGGTTCCCTGGCAGGGAGATCCTGCGGCGACCCGGGAGCGCTGCCCGCGGGCAGGGTGGTTGTTCTTACGGATTTGCAGTTTGGGGCAAGAGTGAAGGTGTTCTGCGAGGACGGGTGAGTGATGGGGCGGTGCCCCCAGCTCCGGTACGTCGCTGCTGATGCTGGAATACAGACTGGTCCGGTGCAACGAGCCTGTGGGCACGGGCTGGGCTGCTATTTCACAATATACCACTCCTACAGCGTTGCTCTGACTGCAGAGTGTGTGGCTGCTTTTCATACTTGAATTACGGCTTTGGGCTGGGAAGGAATAAGACACAGCTGGAGGGAAGGGACTAGAGCCTGAGTTACGGCTGCTTTTTCCTTCAGGAGTCACCCAAAGGAAACTGAACTGCCCCAGGGTATATATCCCAGCAGGGCTGTTGTACAGTCGGTTTGTAACGATAGACTTCAAAACAAGTCACTTAAAATGCTTCATCTTAACATATTTGAGATATATTAACTAATAAGGCTTTACGGTGGATTTTTTTACGTTCAGTGATGTTCAGCTGGGAAAGGGCACTGAAGCACACTTTCCATCTCAGTGAGCTGACTCATGCCTTCTGCCTGCTTCCAATATGCAGTGGACTGACCTGCAAAATTTAACTCTTGTAACTGCAGCCAGTGTTCCTCCCTCCGAGCAGGAATGACTGGCATCATCTGCCTTGCACTGCCACTCTTCACAGCTGTTCAAACATAACAGAGGGGATTTTTTTCTCCAGATGTTCCCTTAGGATGGACTTTAGGGAAATGACAGCATGTCCCACCCTTCTGGCCTTCAGCTAATTTTTGGAAATATAGATCAGGGTGGAGGGATAATGTTATCCATCTAAGCAGGATCGGATACTACCAATCATGTCCAAATGATGATTTTTTTTTGAACGGGAGGATGTAATTCGGAGATTGGGGAAGGTGTCGGTCCCGTCAGAACAAGGTGTAACCACTTTAGTGAAATGTAGCTGCCTCTTGCCCCTCGCTGGTCCCTGCTGCGTGTAGTGGATGCATTTGAATATTTGCAGAGACCAGCTGAGAAGGTAATGCCAGCACGCTGCTGGCACTTGCTTTTCTGGGGAAGCTTTAGCAAAACAGCTACACCCTTACAACCCAAAAGCAACATTCTAGGGAGGAGGTGCCACTGAAGACACCTGGCACCCTGCCCTCTACCACCAGCACAAGGGACTTCAGCAGATCCAGCTGTCCGGCCTCGGCAATGCAGCATCGCTGCGAAGCGCAGCGGCAGGCAGGGGCTGAGCCAAAGCCTTTAGAGATGCTGCGTGTGCTCGGGAGGGAGCTCCTCACCCGCCACCCCACCTGGGTACCAGCAGCATCCCAGCACCGTTCTCTGCCAGGAAGCAGGCAGGGAGAAATAGTCCCTGGTTCAGTAGATCCAAGCCCGATGCATCCATGTGGGAATCCACAGCTAGCCTCAGCGCTGCGTGGCAATCACCGCGTGCGCTGCTAGCCACCTGCTACTGCTTCTCCTGCCTTTGCAATGGAAGATGCGCTCTGCAGCGAGGCAAAGGAGGGAATCAAAGCAGATTAACAAGGATCCTGGCAGAGAGCAAGGTGAAGGAGCTCTCCTGTTAACCAGCATGTATCTGCACACCTGCTCGCTTTAAAACTGCCTTTTCTACGCTGCTGAATCATGCTGGTACCAGGGGGGGTGTGTGCGGGTGTGTGTGTGTGAATTGTTCTCAGTTCCTGGGTAGTTACACAAGTTTTTCTTTTCATTGTATTTTCACTTAGGTACAAATTAGATGGGAGTCATTTCATCCAGTGTCAGCTTAAAGGAAATGATGTTGAATGGAGTAAACGTCCAACTTGCAAATGTAAGATTAATTCAACCTTACTTTCGACTTCGCTCCAGTAGATCCTGCATCCTGACCTCTAGTCTAACCTGCCTTCACACCTTGTTTTTGTTGGTGTTGTGTGGCAGATCTGTCACCAACACTGCAGCTGAGAAATACCCGTTTGGTTGCTGATGCTGCATTTCAGCAGTTTCGTTCCCACAAGATCAGCGTATTTTCCCATGACTTTAAGTTTGCAGTGGGGATGATGGGGTGAGATTTCAAGGGATCATGAGCCAGGGCACGGCAAGTTTCCTGTTCATTTTTTGTGAGCCTTGGAGTGAGGGGGAGAAAGACATGACAGCAGGAACACTTCAGAAACAAGAGAGAAAGCACTGAGACAGAAAGCAGGGCTATTTACCTGTCCTCAGTTGTCCAGAAAGTTAATTGCCTTCTAGAATCCTAGGCGGACCCAGGAAACATTCTGTGTTTTCATTATTACTGAAGCTTTTAGCAATACCCATGTTGATCTTCTTTCCTGCAGTAATTACCTGCTCTTCACCTCCTCAAATTAGCAACGGAAAGCATGATGGTGAAGGCGTAGAAAAATTTGCTTATAACACAACCGTGACTTACAGCTGTGACTCTGGCTTCCAGCTCGTTGGAAATGTGAGCATCCGTTGTACGAGTGTGGACAAAACAAACGGAGTCTGGAGCGGAGCTGCGCCTGAATGCAAAGGTGGTTTCATCTGAATTTAATGTTTATTTTTAGTATTTAGTATGCACCGGCCTAAATTATTGTGATTGCTTAGTACAGGATATGTCAGGTGTAAGTCATACTGCAGTTTTAAAAAGAAAAAGTGCAGTGCTGCTACAGTGAGTAAGGAATGAACGGTCCGTGCGGGAAAGGCATAGTGCTCCTAGCGATACCTGCTCTTTACACCCTAGAGAAAAGGACACCCATCAAACTGGGAGCAAAAGAAACGGAAAGGAGTCCTGTTCCCCAAAGTGAGTCAAAATGATTCTACATTGAATCAAGTCCCGCGTTTCCCAACCGAATTCGCTCCTTATCACATTTCTATGAAAAAGCCATTTAATGAATTTCACACCGTGATTTTCATTCTTTCAGGATCCCGTGGAAATGGCATCGAGCCATCTAGGAAGGCTTTGACCTGGGAAAGGAAGCTCAGCCTTTACAAAAAGGCACTCCAAAATACCATCTCCTTCTCCCATTCTTCTTCCATCTCCAGGACACCAGGTCAGTCCTGGAGGCTCTTCTGGAGCTGAGGGGAACTCATCAGTGGGTCTCCCTGCTTACTCCCAGTCCTATACCTGGAGTTTTCTTTTTATTCCATGTTTCTCGTCAGTGTCCAGGAATTGTGCTACCTCAGCCTTCAGATTTGTTCTACCTCTGTACAAAACCCAAAGCTACTATTCTCCTGGGACAAGCCAAGCATTCATGTGTCCTCCAAAGCACATGGGGATCTCTGGCATCCCCCCCCAAGCTGGCTGCTTTGAAAACTTAAAACAGTCCAAAGTTGCATCATTTTGTAGAAGTGAGTGATTTATTTATTTTTTTTTTGTCATAGTCTTTTCTTCTATAAGTTTTCTCTGTATGAATTGTACTTTTCACTGGTTGGGCATCTGGTTCAAAGCTCGGGTTTGACTGCACTGACCTCCTCCTCTTATAAAAGCTTTGCTTGGTATGAAACGTTTTTTCATTTATCGATTGTTTCCTTGCCATTGCGCTACTACAGATTCCATTTAACTCAATTTTTGCCGCATTGAAAAGCAAGAGATAACTTTGTACCACGTAACCTTCAGAGTGCTGGGGCTTCTGTCCCTGTTCCGACAGTGAGGTCACTAATTCTGATCTTGTTCCACATCAGCGAGGTCGTGGGCAGCCAGGAGGAGCTGGACATGGCAGAAGTGCTGCTACAACAGGTTCCCCATCCGCTGCAAAAGATTATTTTACCTCTAACAAAAGGGTGAGTGTCAGCTGTGTTGGAAACTGTGTCCGAGTGGGAACTAGAAGCATTTAATTGTAAGCAATAAAGGCAAAACGCACACCGGAGGGTCTCGCTACCCAACTGGAGGCTGGTGAAAAGCATTTCTGGTGTCAGGGTTAACCTGGACTCCTCTATCCCTGACCCATGTCTCTTGGGTCAACAGCAGAAAAATTGTCACTCCTGTTGTGGTGGGCTTTGTGCGTGAATCTGCACAGCCTGGGGCTGTAACATGAACGTGAGTGAGGCTGATGGTTAAGTCCAGGTCCAGAAATGCCCCCGTGTACGTGCAGCGTGGCCAGGAGGGATTTTCCCCATTGCTCCATCATTTCTCAAAGGTGGGGTTTGTTCCAACCTGTAGCATCGCCAGGCTGGTGGCTGGGACCGAAAGCCCAAGGTATTTGACTGGACTGCTAAAGAAGGAATCCAAGAACCCCACTAGTGGGGCTAAAGGCGGGTAACGGGGCTGCATGGTTGGGTGCTTGTGGAAGTGTCTGTAGGAAAGATGTTGCAGTGGTGTCAGTGTATGAAAAAGGCTCCAAGAAGGGTTTTGCAGGCTTTAAAGGAGATATTTGGTGATGTTGTGCCCTCAGTAGGAGCAAATGAAGGCTAGAAGCATCCTAGATGATACAACATGGAAGGAAAGTGGAAAACTTTGTCCTTGGTTTCTGCCTAAAAGTTTCTACTCGGCTCTATTATCTAACGTCAGAATGAAGATTGAGTTAAAGATCTCTTCCTGTTGGTTTTTCTTTCTTTTACTCTTTTGTCATACTTGGCACATCTTCAGGAGATCGTATCAAAGCAGCAGCTTGACATGCAGCCTCAAGTGTGGGAAATGCTGCTTTGCATTGTGCTTCAGGAATTTGGCTCCGCTGCCCCGAAACTTGGGTCCTGTAAGATCAACCCCTCGGTGCCAGAAGGCTGGAGCACGGGATGAGGTGGGGGAAAAGGGACAACACCTGAAAACGGCCTTGAGTCTTTGAAGAGGAATTGATTTGGGCCTTTCTACAGTGCAGTGCTAAAATTCACCCCAGACTGGGTGGTTTTTCACAAATCCGAGCAAGAATCTTCTAGTAGAAAACTTAACTCTCTTTGAAACTACAGCCGGGTCAATTTTTGTGGGGGTGTTTCCTTCCCCCAGGCTGTGTGTACATCCCATGGGAAGCACGATGGGAAGTGCATGGGAAGATTTATCTATAGCTTTGAAGGAGTTTATCTGTGATGGGGCTGCTCTCCTTCAGTGACACCATGACCAAGGGACGCCCCATGGATGAAACCCTGGCAGGTGGCGTTTGCACTTCCCTTGCATCGCTGCAACAACTGTCGTGTGCTGCTCTTCCCATCATCTCACTAGAGATGTAGACAAGGCACGCGGTGGAACGGGATCCCACTGATCTAAGCATCTCGTTATCTTTTAAAGAGAAACAGCGCTGTAAGCAGGAAGCGTGCAAACCCTTCGCCGCGTTCTGTTCCTGAGGTGCCCCGCGCAATGGTCGTACTTGCTAGGGCTCTTACACTTTGCTTTATAACAAAGAATAAGCTACATCAGGTCTGCCCCACCTTACATGTACAACATCTATATTTTTAATTGTGAGATGTTTTAATGTTCCAAGAAATCGATTGAAAATTACTTATGCAAAAGTTGGGTAATTCCTATAGCTGCTTCTCCTATCTGATTTTTTCCTTTTTCAGCAATTTTCTCCTTGCATCCTGAATCCAATTATAATTCCCTACTGATCAGGCCAGCCTTTTTTCAGGCTGGGGGTGGGAAGCTGCGGTTTCTCAGAACCCGCCGGCTTTCTGCAGAATTGCTGACAGAACTCGGTTACGTCACAACCAGTCTGACTCGGTGTTTCCACAACCACAGATTTCCTTGTTCGCTAGCAACACGGAGCCGCTGGCAAAGCAATCCCTGTAAATACAGACTCCCCGGACAGACGGGCTGTCAGAGACCCCCACCGCCCCGCTGAGCTGCTCCCTCCACACCCCAGGAATCTCTGGCTGCAGCCCGGGCCAGTGGCAGATACACCCACGGCAGCTGCCAGCGGGGTTGTGCCAACAGCAAAATACCGACTTCCCCGTCTTGCAAAAGTGTAAATTTATTTTAGGAAATCACCCTGCTTTGCACACTAAATGGAATGACGATCTTTCTATCTTCAGTACTTTAAGCACTTGATTTAGCAAAAGCTTTTTTTCTTTTGTATCAGACGCAAGTTCTTTGCAGTTTGTATTTCTGCTCAGACTACGTGAAAGGTAACAGCCACGCGTGGTCTGGCTCTATCTGCTCATCTCCTGCTGTAACGGAGCCACTTCTGCCTTGCAGACGGAGGAAGGCAGCTCGGTAACGCTGCAGGCTGCGAGCACATGGGCTACGTGCAGACACAGAGGAGTAACTGCTAAGCGCACCCTCCGGTGCTGTCCCAGTACAACAGAGGAACTGGAAATGTCAAGTCTGTCAAGTCTGTGGCCTTGGCTGTTCACCGTCTTTGTCCTATACCGAATGCTAAAGCTCCCAAAGCCTTTCTGGGATTTTATTTTCATTTAGTAATAAATGATAATCATTTATAAAGAATAACCTGTGAATTCAGCTGCCTGCTGTTCCCTTTTCTTGTTTTGTGCTCTTTTCAAGAAGGTATCTGCTTTTAGGTACAGCGTGGCAATATTCAGATTTGCTGTTCAATCAGTTCTTTATCAGCATTCCTATTTATTTTCTAAATGGCTTCCTATGCACATTTAACTTTAAAAAAAAAAAAAAGCCAGGAAAGAAAGAAAGGAAATGTATGCAGTAATGTTTGGGAGTGTGTTTCTGGTAAGTGGTCTGAAAATAGAAGCTGGAGCGATGCGATCAGCCTTCATCCTATTTGGCCACCCTGGTCCTGAGCTCTGCAGCCCCTCTGCTCTGGCTCCCCAGCTCAGCCCACCAGCACCTGGGGTCGGTCCCAGCAAGGCTCTGGGAGCTGTGGGCCACATCCCAGGCTGCTGCCCTGCACGGGGGTGGCAGGAGCTGGTGGGAGCGGGCAGGGAGCCGAGGCCACGTTTCCATGGAAAACTCTGGCAGGTCAACCCCTGGTGTTGCTGTCCCATCGTGCTGTCCCAGCGGGAGCCTGGCACGCAGGGGCATGGAGCAGCGCGGGTCAGGCTCCTCGCTCTACGTGCGTCCACTTCTGCCGTTGCCATCTGCTTGGCCTGATTTCTGCAGCACGGGGAAGGGATGTCGGAGCGAGATAAAGCAGAGCCCCCCCGGCAGCTCCAGCCGAGCAGGCGCAGACCGGCTATCGCAGGGCTCAGCTGCTGGGGCAGCGCCTGAGCGGGAGGTTTTGGTGCCTGGTCAGTTACTGGGGCAATACAGGGCAAACTGGGACAGCAGATGTGGGTGGCAGAGAGACAGGGGACGAGCTGGTCTGAGCCTGGTGGTCTCGGCGGGTGGAGGTGCCTCCTGCTTTCCTAAGCAGCCTGGTTCAAGGGGTTAATCTGAACCCTGTTAGCAAGGGGGTGGCACAGAGTTGAATCTACAGCAGTTGGCTCTTCCGATGCATGGGTGAACAGAGGAGGCTCGACATTAAAACAAATCTTTGCCAAAACCTTCTCAACACCTTGCTAGCCCATGCTGGGGTCGCTGCTGTAAGCTATTACAAGAGAACTCCTCAGCATTTAAAGCATTTTTTTTTTTTTCCCCTGGTAGCAACTTTCTTTTGCATTTTGCAGCCACCACCCTAATTCAGACCTGAGGGGGGCAGTGACCTATAAAAATACGTGGCCCAGATATCACCAGCCAATTTGTCAATGTCTTCACAAGTATCTTAAAGGAATGTGTTATCGAGGCTGCTTGATTCCCTCCCTTAGGAAAACACCTCTTGGCCTCGTTGCAAATGCTTTTGTTACTTACATCTGCTTGGAACTTAAATTGTATTGGAAAATTAAAGGGGGGGTGTGTGATTTAGAGCTTCTTGGTGGAAACATTACTGTTTCCTGGATAACAAGGGCAGGCTGCTGCTGGCTGCCCTTTCCTCAGGGTGGGGTGACACATCCCGGCAGTATCGCCTCAACCTTTCCTTTGGCCCTTCCCGCATCCCGGGCAGCGATCCCAGACCAGCCCTGCGCCCCCCCCGGGCACGGAGCCCAGGCCAGGCCCGAGGACACCCCTGAGCCTGGGCAGGCAGCACAGCCTCCCCTCCCCGAGGGGTTTTGTGTCTGACTAGGAGAGTTGCAGTGGAAACGCTGGTACCCCCCCTGCCCTGTTTTGCGCGCAGGTGTTGGCAGAAGCAGCTCAATTAGCAGCTTTGAGGTGGGGCTGATTTACAGCCCCCCCGGGCTCCGAGGCAGAGCTGGAGGGGAGCCCTCGGCTCCTCTTCTTGTAGGACCCCCCCACCCTTCACCCAGGTCTCTTCCTAGGGATGGGTGGGTGATGTTCGAAGGCAGCTGGGGGGGCTGGCAGGGTGCTGGTGCCCCCGTGCTGGGCTCCCCGGGCCCGATGCTGTCAGAGAGGGCGGCAGGCGCCCACGAAGGTGCAGCTCTCGCCCCTGCACGCAGCAGAGCCAGCGCTGGGGCACCCATGGGACCCCCTGTGCGCTCCTGGTGTGGGGCGTGCTGCGGGGCTCACCGTGCAGCGGGCAAGACCCACGTGCTGCCCTTTCTGTGGTTTATTTTATTTGAGGTTTTATATCTATCTATATAAATATATTATTTATTTTATTTTAAATTGTATTTTCTATTTTATTTTATTTTCCTTTGGGGTTTGATAGCTTTGGAGAGCAGGGTGCCTTTCCTGGAAGGTGCAGAGAAGAGACTTGCACAGGAGCGGCTGAGGCTGCGGGTGTGCTCTGCATCCCCCCGCTGCACCACCCCCCCCCGCTGCACCACCACCCCCCCCCGCATCCCCCGCGGAGCCCCCCCCGCGGCAGACCGGCCGTGCCCGGGAGGTTT